>CM021101.1:44036359-44238689 GCA_007115665.2 Sequoiadendron giganteum
TTATGTAGGAGAACTTCAAATTAAATGTTTTGTTTTACTATTGAAAAATCATGTTGAAAGGTCGGCCTAAATGGAAGAATATAGGATCATGCAGCAGGCATATGGCTTGTCGATGAGAAATGAATTCCCAACAACAACCCACTATATTTACAAATTCAGGTCTATATCTAGATTAAATGATGTCACTCTAGTTTATACAAGGAATTTTTTGCAAAGAATTGCAACATTTCAAAATGTTGAGGGAGCTCTTCCTCTTTTCTCCATTCAAGCATGTGAAGAAATATTTAGGTTACTTCTAGATGCAATAAAGAGGATAAAAACAATCTCACCAAATAACCTGAGATGGAGATTAACACGTGTCAAGTAGGTGATCATTTTAATTCATGAGCAACAAGAATTCTTGATTGGCATGAGATTCAAATGGCCTATCATTATCATGCTTGCAGCCAAAGGTAATGCACCTGCACAGATACCAGCAGGTGTCCTTACAACATGGTACAAAAAATTGGAGAATAACAATGGGTTTACAGTGTCAACAAGAATTGTAGTTGGATACAGAGGGGGAGTTTTTGACTGTGCTCTTTGGATGGAATCAACTAACAGAGGAATTCATATTCCACCTGATAAACCATGAGGACATGGTTAAATGTAGGATGAGGAGAATGATGAGGCTCTGTATTGACCTCATAGTCATTAAGTTTTTAACCTTTTAAATACTTTATGTCTAGCTTTAAAAACTCATAATTCTCTCTTTTATGTATGTTTTATGAACTTATGAAAGTATAAATACTTAGAATGTGGATGGTTAATATAAGTGCTTATTTTTAGTTATATGCATGAATAAAATGCGGTGATTAAACTATGAATGCTTTATCAGACATGTACATGTATCTTGAGTTAATATTTAATATTCAGCCATGTGATAACTAATTTTGTTTCAACTAAGGAATGGTGGAATTGTTTGTGACTCATCTCCAAATGAGTTATGATACTTATTTTTTAACTCATTGTGCTAGATGAAGATATCACCAACTACAACTCGAGCTCCAATACTGCACACCAGTTCATAAATCTAGAAATCAATGCAACTAAAGACAGTTACAAGGATCAAATCCAACTCATTCTTGCATGCTAGGATATCTTTTATATTTGGATTAGATTAAATTTCTCACTCTTTTGTTGTTTTCACAATAATGTTGGATATTTATATCTAGAGCCAACACAATTGGATGTTAGATCGTATCGAGTTTTTTGATCTTTCTCATGTAATTTCCTTTCTGTTCTTAAGATTAGAATATTTTATGTAATTCAAACCTATTTGGGCACATTAGTTGGAAATAAGAAGGAAGTTGATCTCAACACTATGTTCAAAAATTCTTTCCACTTGTTTTCTAAATGAGGTGACCCTGTTAGTTGTTCAGACTTGACTATTTGATTATTACTACTATGTTTCACTTATACTATTAGTTTAAGCTGAAATCATTTCCTTTTAACAAGTTGAAAGATAATTTAGATCAAAGTTTTATTTCATCATTGTTTTCACTTTGTTCCGTTTTATCAAGTTATGTAGTTTTTTTTTAGTTGAGAGGTCATTTTTACTATTGAGATAATCTAAGATACCATGTTAATGAATTTTGTGCAAAGGAAAATAGTTACTTGTCAATTTAGTAAGTGAGGAATGGAATAGTTTATTTTCAAATAGTTACTCAAGTTTTAATTAGATTTCAAATTTCTACCAATTAGATTAAATTAATTCTCCATTCCCTCATAAACTACTTGTCTTGCAATAAAATTTCTCTCTCCAAAATCCATTTCTAAGGTCATTTAAAATAAATTAGGAATAGAATGTTACTTCATAAAAACTCTTACAAAGAATTAAAAAAATTTGAAAAATAGCTTTGAATCTCTCCTAACCGAGCCAAAATTAGCAAACCCCCCAAGACCGATCCAACTATTATAAAAAATAGCTTTAGACACCCCTAGGTTGACATTTTACTAATTAAATGAGTAGGAATTCTAACAAAAATGACTTCCTACCATCACCAAGATAAAATCTTGGGATAGGATGATAGCTAAAATGAAGGGAAAATTCATACCTACTGATTATGAAATTCAGGTGTTTAGAAGGTTGCAGAACTTGAGGTAGAAAGAGATGGATGTTGTTGCATATACTGAAGAATTCCATAAGCCAAAAATCAAGTCTGGACACATGGAGAATGAGAAGGATAAATTGCTAGGTATTTGAATGGATTGAGGTCTGCAATGGAAGATGAAATCATCCTTTCTACCCCCAGTCATTAGAGGAATGTTTTTAGATAGCCACAAATGCTAAAGAGAAGATAAGAAAGAGGCAAGACAAAAAATTAAGGGGTAGAGGTAACTTTTGGGGAAGGAGTTCTCAAAGATGACCAAGTGAGAAAAGTATATCACAACAAGGCAATGGAGAAACAATAGTAACCTTTAGAGGAAGAAGGCTTGGAGGAAGAGGAATATTTAATGGATAGGGAAGGGGTTGAAATGTCTTCTGTAGAATATGTTACACCTCTAATCAATATGGACACCCGACTTGGAAATGCCCAGAAAAATAGGGCACAAGCACTCAAAGTGGAGAAAGAAGGAAAAAAAATTTCCATTAAGAGGAAGATGTGGAGAGTGTCGGTTCATATTCTCTTTGTGCCAATCTTGAGATTGTTGAATCATTGATGATTAGGAGGATGTTGATTAAAGTACAAACTTCAAATGAACCCCCTCAAAGGAAAGCTTTGTTTTGGACTACATGTAAGACATAAGGGAAGGTATTTAAAGTCATCATTGACTCTGTTTCAACTAATAATATTGTCTCCTTGGAAATGGTAGAGAAGCTTAAAATGAAAAAGATACCTCTCTGTAACCCCTACAAAATTTCATGGCTCAATAAGGGGTAGTAGGTGCTTGTGAATGAGAATAATTGGGTAGATTTCTCAATAGGACCTTATAAAGAAAACATCCTTTGTGAAATTGTACCCATGTATGTGTGCCACCTACTTCTTTGCAGGCCTTGGCAATATGACTGAAAGGCTCAACATGATGGATTAAAAAATGAGTATACAATTAAGAAAGATGGTGTGACAATCAGCCTAGAACCCTTAGAAGACAATAATAGAACGGTCCACCAAGGTCCTAGTGTGATGGTGGTCAAAGAGAATGAGTTCCTAAAGGATCTAGAGCAAGGAAGCATTGGTTTTTCCATTTTAGGTAAACCTACTTCTGATGTAGCAACAAATGGTAAGGAAAAAGTCCCCAAGGAAGTGCAGAATTTTCTCAACAAGTATGAGAATATTGTGGCGAAGGAGATACCTAGTTCATTTCCTCCCATCCATTATGTAACTCATCATATTGACTTAATATTTGGTGCAAATCTCCCTAATAAGGAAACTTACAAGATAACACCTAAGTAGAATGAAGATATAAAGAATCAGGTGCAAGATTTGTTCAGTAAAGGTTTAGTGAAGAAGAGCTTGAGCCCTTATGTTGTGCCATCAGTTTTAGCACCTAAGAAATATGGTGAGTGGAGACTTTGTACTAATTTCAAGGCCATTAACAAAATAACAATCAGATATATATTTCCTATACCTCGGATGGAAGATCTCATGGATATTTTGGTAGGGGCATGCTATTTTTCCAAGATAGACTTAAAAAGTGGTTATCACTTGATAAGGATCAGGGAGGGGGATGAGTGGAAGAAAAATTTCAAGACCAATGAGGGTCTATATGAATGGTTAGTGATGACCTTTGGTTTCTCCAATGCTCCTAGCACATTCATGAGGCTCATGAATGAAGTTTTGAGAGATATCATCAACAAGTTTGTAGTAGTACACTTGGATGATATCCTTGTATTCAACAAGACAAGAGAGGATCATATACAAAATTTGAACAACGTATTAAGAAAGCTACATGATGAAAATTTTCTCATCAATCTCAAAAATTGTGAATGGATGATAGAGGAACTTGTGTATTTAGGCTTTATAATTTCAAAAGGAGCCTTAAAGATGGATCCTAAGAAATTTGAGCCAATTCTCAACTAGCCTACACCCAAATCAAGAGGAGAAGTCAAAAGTTTCCATGGGTTGGAAAAATTCTTCCAAAAATTCATCAAAGGGTTTAGTCATATAGTGGCACCAATGATAGATACTATAAAAGGAGAGAAGAAGAACAAATTTATATGGACACAAGAGGCTGATAAAAGATTTGAGTACTTGAAGATAAGGGTGGCACAACAACCCATCCTTACACTCCCTGATTTTGAAAAGGTCTTCACCATAGAGTGTGATGCAAGTGGATTTTCCATAGGGGCAGTTTTGAGCCAGAAAGGGAAGCCGATTGATTTTTTTAGTGAAAAAATAAATGATGCTAAAAGAAGGTACTCTACCTATGATCTAGAGTTTTATTCGATGGCCCAGTCTCTTAATTAGTGGAGGAAATACTTCCTCCCAAAGGAATTTTTTGTATTCACAAATAATCATGCTCTTAGTTATTTGAACACTCAAGATAATTGAACCAAAGGCACATGAAGTGGATGGAATATTTGTAGGCATACACTTTCTCTATCAAACAAATGACAAGATAACAAAGTTAATTATTCCCTAAGAATAATGTCTATGATGGTGCAAGAGATGCAACTCCAAAGTATAGGGATAAACTCCATCAAAGGCATGTATGAGTAGGATCAAGATTTCAAGGAAGCATATTTTGTTTGCAGCCAGTCCCAAGGTAATTTTCACAACGTTTATGCTGATTTTATTTTGCAAGATGGTTTGTTCAAGAGGGGCCAATTGTGTGTCCCTAAGTGCTCTACGAGAGCTAGTTCAGTAAAGGAAAAGCATTGTGGAAGTATGAGTGAGCATTTTTGTGTCAATAGAACTTTGGAGCATGTTAAGAGGTTTGATTATTGGCCTAAGATGCATGTTGATGTTAAGAAGTTTGTTGAAGGATGTGGGATTTGTCAAAGAGCCAAGGGAACTAGTTCAAATTCAAGTCTATATAAGCCCTACCTATTCCAAATTGTCCATGGGATTTTTTGAGCATGGATTTCGTTCTAGGACTACCTAAAACACAAAGGGGAAATGATAGTTTCTATGTACTAGTGCATAGGTTCAGTAAGATGGCACATTTTATTGCATGAAAAAGAATTAATATATGATGTATCCCACATAGCTTTTTTGTTCTTAAAAGAGGTTGTGAGGATCCATGGATTTCCTTTAAGCATTGCATCAAATAGGGATTCAAAATTCATAGGTCACTTCTGGAGGACCTTGTGAAAAAATTTGGGAACTAAGTTGCAATTTAGTTTAGCATACCATCCCCAAATGGATGGTCAGATAGAGGTTGTTAATAGGTCTCTTGGGAACCTACTGAGGTGTTTGAAAAAGGAGCATGGACAGTCTTGGGATGTTGTTCTTCCTCAAGATGAGTATGCCTATAATGACTCTAAGAACCGAAGCATAGGAAAGAGTCCTTTTGAAGTGGTATCTATGAGCTTAGAGACTTGAAAGAAATGGAGAAGAGGAGTGCAACATGTGAGGAGTTTGCAGTTGCTATGAGAGATATCCATGATCAGGTAAAGGAGAACTTGAAGAAAAGTACATATAAGTATAAAGAGAAAGTGAATTTAAGGAGAGATTTTCAGTATAAGGTGGGTAACTTGGTGCTTTCTCATCTTAGTAAAGAAATGTTGCCTAAGGGAAAATACGCAGAACTAATGATGAAGAAGATAGTACCCTGCAAGATAGTGCACAAGTTCAGTCATAATGCTTATGAAATTAAGTTGCCACAAAGAGTTGCCATATCTTCTATTTTCAATGTAGCTAGTTTGTTTCATTTCAAAGCTTTTGTGAATGAAGGATTTTTAGGTTCTGAAGCTTTTAAAGATGATGAATGGGTTAGATTCCTACCTCATATCCAACCACTAAAACTTGAAAGCATAGTTGATACCAAGGAGGTCAAGAGAACAATGAAGAAGGTGTATAATGAGTATTTAGTCAAATGGAAAGGTCTACCAATTGAAAAGGCATAGTGGATGACTAAGGAAGATATCAAGCAACATGGTTCTTCTGTTAAGGACCTCATTTCATCTAGAGGATGAAATTTTTCCCTCCCTCGTATAATGGTGTAGGAGAACCTCTCAGAATTTTTATGTGTTTATGCATTTTGGGAGTCTAGTTTTAGGTGTGAGCCTTTGTCATGGTTTAATAAGGTCAAATTGACCAATGGTTGATTTAATTCATGTGATTTTAATTGTCTAGGATGTTGATTTTCATATATATGGAAAAGTGTTGTAATTATGGCAATATTGCATTATGCAATTTCGACAATTTTTCGGATAGTTGGAAGTTGAACAATCAATCTCTTGGACTTCAGTGGGAAACTGATGGAATGTGATGTAAAAATGTTTAAAATTTCTCTAAAACCTTTGATTCTAGTTGGCCAATAAGATTTTGGAAGATTCAATAAAGATAGTTCTCTCTTTTGTGTTATTTCTCGTATTTTCTTGCATTTTATGAACATGTACAACCCCGTACAACTTGCAATTAATATAAAACCTATGTGATCATGTGGAGAAAGATATAATCTATAATTTGACTCCATTTAGAGTGGATTTCATCTAGCTAGGTTGGATTTTCAACAACTTTTCTATAGTTTTCAATTTAAACAAGGGTTTCCTAGGGTTTGATAGTCAAAATGGGATTTTAGGCCATTCCACTATAGGGCAGTGCTAAAAGTTGGTGGAATGGGCCTATTAGGGATGTATGATATGTTTTTGAAGTTTGCATGGTAGGGTGGTGTTGAAGGGAATCCTTTTGGACATGCGTAACTTGACAAATTGTAGTTGTCAAGTAAGTTTTCAATGCAAATTTGAAGGAACAAATGGAATAAGTGAAGCCCGATGCAAACCAATGGTGAAATTGGTGGTTTGGTGACTAGTTTGAGAAATCAGTAGAGTTATTTCAGTTAGGAGTGTTAGAACCCAAAATTTTCATTGAAAACCCTAGGGTTTTCCCATAATTTTCCATTAAAACCCTAATATTTTTCCATTTAAACCTATTATTTCACTATCTTTTCATGAAAAATCTTCATTTCATTTCCCGTCTAAAGCCTCCTTTAATATTCACCTTTTACATCATACCACTATATCATGGCCTCCCACAAAGGGCCTATGGTATGGTGGTAGCGGCTAAGGTGCAGGCATAAATTGTTTACCACCACACCGCGCATGGTCAATTCATTAACGGAGGTGTGGCGGTGGCAGTGTGATCACCAACGTGGAAGCAGTGAAGATAGTCACCACGGTACCGCATGTAGTGAGAATGGTGACCATGGTAAACTGTTAGTGGACAATAGAGGTGACGGGATAAGCAGGTACCATGGTACCACTAGTGGTTATCACGGTGACCGTGGTGATGTGGTGGAGAGTCAGCACTAACCAGTGGAGATAGTAAATGCTTAATGCAATACTGCGGTTGGTTAGAATGTTGACTGCAGTGACACGGTAGATGTGGAGATGACCATAGTGATGGATGGCAGAGATGATGGTAGTTAATAAACTGGCTACTACGATACCATGGATGGTTAAGGAGGAGACTGTGGTGGTGCGATAAACAACAAGCATTGAGCATAATAGTCAGTGAATGGCTACTGTGACACCACAATGGGGGAGAGTAGAGACCGCAGTAAGGCAGTAAGAGGCAATAGTAGATGATGATCACTATGGGACCGCAAGGTGTAAACATGAAGCCTGTGGTAGAGCAGTAAAGGGACCAATCAAATTCAGAGCCCCGTGATACCATAGGGAGATGAAATGTTGACTACAGTAGAGTGGTAAGAGTGATAAACAACCATAGATATATAAAGTATAATGGCGGGAAAAGTATTAAAGCAAAATCAAATACAAAACTACTGTAAAAATATTTAATTTTCAAATAAGGAAACTTAATTAAATAATTTTCTTTCTATTAGAAAAATTCAAAACGGCTGTAATAGAAAATGAAGGGTCACGACCCTTGGTATGTATTGTATAAATATTTCAGAAAATTAGTTAGAGAGGGTAGAGGAGGGGTTAGATTTCTTAGAAATGATAACTTTGGAATGTAAATAATGAAAGACCTTTTTGAATCAGAAGTAATGGAGAAAATGTTTTTAACTGGTGAAGTTCTTTCTTGGTGTTCAGTTGTTGAGTTTTGTTAATTCAAATTCTTTATCTGGTTGTCTCCATCTTGAGATCCTTTAATTATTTAAATCAGCATATCAAGTATAATCTATGATTTATCAGAATGTATGCCCATTTTGTGTGATTTAGTTGATTGGTGTCTGTAAGTCAGATTTAAAGCCTTTTAAATAAGTCACTATAATTCTAGGATTTCTTTTGGGTAATTAAAGAGGAACTTGATAGACTAACATTCCAGCACAATTTATGCAAGTCATAAATAAGTGAAGTCATATGCCAGTCATTAAGATTTCATCTTATAAAGTACCTAACAACTTGAATTAAACCAGTGAAGGAAACACACATAATTCTTAATTTTTTACTCCATTGCCCATGTGGATAGAAGGCACTAATCTGCCACAACCCAGAGAATTAATTTCCTATACAAACAATATTCTCAAAACCTTTCTTTGTGTAGTAGGAGTAGGAGTAGTTGTAGTTTTTTTATCTATTCACTTTCATTTGCCATTGTGGATAGACTGCTCAATCAGGAAACATATTTCAATCTGCATTATTCACATAGGTTCACCCACCTTGGTCTATTAGAACCTAAAGAGAAGAAGGTTCAATTGCATCAATTGGGCTTGTACATTGGCAAAAATCATTTGTGAGAGCTTGGAAACCTCTCATAGTTCAAACCTACATTTTTGAGAATGAACAATTTGGCTACTCTGCTGGGGACAAACATTTGAAACTTTGGTTCCAACCTTTCCATTTACAAAGTCAACAACAATTTCAAAATATGTCTTCTATCAGAGAATCATAATTGTGTAGTTTGTAGCTCCCCATTCGATTCACACACACAATAGTTTGGCGAATTTGCTAGGGACAAATTCAGTAAAAAATTTCTAGCCTTTCCATTGATTGAGTCAGCAAATTTTTACATTTTTTTTGGAGATTCCGCTGGGGCAAACCAATAAAATATCAATTTTTATTTTTTTTATTTTCCTACTTTTTGGAAAAAGTAGGCGACGACTCTATTTTATTTGATAAATAATGGATGGGTGTTGTGAAGCAGTAATATTTTGTCAAGATGGCAGAAGCAGAAAGAAGACAATGGTCAATAAAAGAGTTGAAAGAATTGGAGCAAAAAACACTACAATGGAGATAAAAGATAGTACAAGTGAACCAATGACTGTTGTAGTTGGGAGTCAAGTGTGCTCCAAATACATCACTGAATGGGCCATCATATGGTGAGAATGAAGAGACAAATACCAGGAGACCTTGGACACCCCAAGTATCACATGATGCAACTAGGAACTTTGGTAATAGAGGTAATGTGCTCTAGTCAAAACAAAACACTTTTGATGAGTATATTCAAATTCAAGAGAGATGCAAAAATCTTGTGGATGCATTTTTTTATATAAGGACATATAAGTGAGAATCTATGAGTTCTTTGTACAATAGGATGACATAAATCTGTATGCAATTACCTCCTCATTATAGGCCTACAAGACCCACATTTGTTGCATAGTTTTTAAGAACATCAGAGACTGAATCAATTTATTTGTCAGAGTCATTGAAACAACAAGCCTTTGATGTGGTGAATAAATTTATTGATTCCATTCTTGGGATAAGGTATGTGGATACTACAAATAATGCTTCAGAAGCTGAAATAGAAGAAGATATCATGCCTTCCAAAAATGAAGATATGTAGAGTTTCTCCTGCATAATAGATTGTGATTTAAATTGCGAAGATGAAATTGTGGATGTTGATCTTCAACAGGGTGATTGTTGCAATTCTTATGAACATCAAGAGGTTGGAGACATAGTAGAAGATATGGAAGCAGAGACCTTTTCACTCAACACTGAGCAAGTTTCATATTTGTTAACTCTTGAATACCAGAGCTATGCACATAAAGATGATTATAATTTTTTCGCTCCAAGATATATCTGCTTTGATAGTGAAGATACTATGTGTAGTGATTCAAATAATTCCATGTGCATCTCTCACAGTGATGAGGAAGTCTTTGAAACTTATTAAAGATCTATGTTTGTTCAAGAAGAGGTATGTGAATTGAATATTTTTTGTCTCTAAGAGAAAGTTACTAGTTTTCATATCATTGATGAGGAACGTTCAATATTTTTTTATTCAAGTATGTATAAGGATGACTGTATGGATTAAATGTTTGTGTCAATGCCAACTGGTGATAGAAAAGAAATGGAAAGTAGTTCTGATTTGATTGTTCCAGAAGGTACTGATGAGATAAAATTTGTAGATTCCCATATGAAGCATTCATATTTTTAGGTCCTAGTAGAACTACTGGATCATTCAGTAACATATGATAATGAGAAAGCCTATGAATGTTTTGTTGAATGTCAATACACTTTGTGTGTTGAAGGTGTTAAAGATTTTTCTTATGATGATAAGAATGATGAAATGCAGAGTGGTGAAATGGGTACAAGTCAAGTTGAACACAATGATTTCTTGAAGGTTTTCAATGACAGTGCATGTAATAGGGCAAGTGGAATGGATAGTTTCAAAAGAAACCTAATGAGCTCTATTCAGAATAAGGTCTATGACAAAGGAAAGTGCAATTTTTTATTCTGGGTGGCCTAGGGCCATCCTTTATGGTTTGATTTTTGAACCATAGCAAATGCAGAGGTTTAAGGATTGCTAGTGCATGGACAATTCCTAACAAACCTCTTTAAACATTCTTTTCCATGCACAATAGTTTAGGAAGGGTTTGGGTTTGCTAGTACATGGACATTCCCAGAAGTTCCCTTTTTGAAAATGTTTCTTTTCTTTCGATGTACAGTAGTGTAGGGTTCTCCATTCTCCATGTGCTCCATCTTTCATATCCATCATGCTCTGTTAATTCCCTCCATCTTTCATTTCCTTCATTTTCATCCTTTGCTTGGTCTACTCTCCCAAAGATATTCTGGATTCTTGCAGTGATTTCTAAAATCACTCATCCCTAATAGGAGCCAGTATTAGAACCCAAAATTTTCATTCAAAATCCTAGATTTTTCCCATAGTTTTCCATTAAAACCCTAAGATTTTTCCATTTAAACCTATTATTTCACTATCTTTTCATGAAAAATATTCATTTCATTTCCCATTTGAAGCCCTAATATACATTATACATTTCACTCGTCCTTTCATATTCACCTTTTACATCATACCACTTTATCATGGCCTCCCACAAACGGCCAAGGGTATGGCGGTAGTGACTAGGGTCTAGGCATAAAGTGTTTACCGCACACCGCATGCGGTCAATTCATTAACCATGGTGTCACAGTGGCGGTGTGATCACCAGTGCGACAACAGTGAAGACAATCACCGCAGTACCACACACAATGAGAATGGTGACCATGGTAAAGTTTTAGTTGATGATAGAGGTGGCTGGCTAAGCGAATACTATGGTACCACTGGTGGTTATCACGATGACCGCGGTGATGCGGTGTAGAGTCAAATTTGACCAGTGGAGATAGTAAATGCTTACCATGATATCACGGTTGGTTAGAATGTTGAGTACAGTGACATGGTAGACATGGAGATGACCGTAGCAGTGGATGGCAGAGATGATGGCAGTTAATAAATGGGCTACCGCGATACTGTGGACAGTTATGGAGGAGACCACAGTGGTGTGGTAAACAAAAAGTAGTGAGCATAACAATCAGTGAATGGCTACCCTGGCATCGCAATAGGGTAGAGTAGAGACCACGGTAAGGCGGTAAGAGGCGATAGTAGATGATGATCACCACGGGACCATGGGGTGTAAGCATGAAGCTAGTGGTAGATCGGTAAAGGGACCAGTCAAAGTCAGAGCCCCGTGATACCACGGGGAGATGAAATGTTGACCGCGGTAGAGTGGTAAGAGTGATAAATGGCCATAGAGACATAAAGTATAATGGCAAGAAAATTATTGAAAAAAAATCAAATACAAAACTATTGTAAAAATATTTAATTCTCTGATAAGGAAACTTAATTAAATATTTTACTTTTTGTCAGAGAGATTCAAAATGGCTGTAATAGAAAATGAAGGGTCATGACCCTTGGTATGTATTGTATAAATATTTCAGAAAATTAGTTAGAGAGGGTAGAGGAGGGTTTAGATTTCTTAGAAATGAGAACTCTGGAATTTAAATAATGACAAACCTTTTTGAAGAAGAAGCAATGGAGAATTCTTTTATTAATTAGTGAAGTTATTTCTTGGTGTTCAGTTGCTGAGTCGTGTTAATTCAAATTCTTTATCTGGTTGTCTCCAACTTGAGATCCTTTAATTATTTAAATCAGCATATCATGTATAATCTTTGATTTATCATAATATATTCCCATTTTGTGTGATTTAGTTGATTGGTGTTTGTAGGTCAGATTTAAATCCTTTTAAATAAGTCACTGTAATTTTAGGATTTATTTTGGGTAATTAAAGAGGAACCTGATAGAGAAACATTCCAGCATAATTTATGAAAGTCATAAATAAGTGAAGTCATATGACAGTCATTAAGATTTCATCTTATAAAATGCCTAACAACTTGAATTAAACTAGTGAAGGAAACACACATAATTCTTAATTTTTGACTCCATTTCCCATGTGAATAGAAGGCACTGATCTGCCACAACCTAGAGAATTAATTTCTTATACAAACAATATTTTAAAAACCTTTCTTTTTGTAGTAAGAGTAGGAGTAGTTGTAGCGTTTTTATCTATTCACTTCCATTTTCCATTGTGGATAGACTACTCAATTAGGAAACACATTTCAATCTGCATTATTCACATAGGTTCACCCACCTTGGTCTAGCAGAACCTAAAGAGAAGAAGGTTCAATTGCATGAATAGGCCTTGTATGTTGGCCAAAAGTGTTGTGCGAGCTTGGCAACCTCTCGTGGTTCAAACATGCATTTTTGAGAACCAACATGCATGACTTGTACATCTTTGATAAATGTCAGTTAAGCTTCTTACCTTCCTTGTTGTAATTGCACTTGAAGCTTAAGAACTAGATAATGAGCTACTTTTAGTATTTCTAAAATTTAACTTGAAGTATTAGTGGGCTGATCATAATCAATATCATCAATAATACTACCATTTGAAACAAATTTTGACTTCTTATTATGGCCTTTTTATGACTATAAAGTCCCCCTTCATCAAAAATCACATCTCTTGACATGAAAATTCTATTAATGTGAGTACCAATGCTAAAGAAAAATTCTATCATTCACATATGGCCATTATGAGAAATGAAAAAGCATAAAAAAACTTGCGAGGAAAAGGCCTAAAGAAAGAAACTCATAATTTTTGAAGATAATTGATGTGCCATATTTTCTTATAGATTTCTTCATTGATAATCAAATGTTTCAATACAATATTTTTATAGTTTTCTTTTGAGATTACTTTAATTTCTTCTATATTTAAATTATTTTAAATTGGGGAAAATACATATTTTTATCCAACATTTATTTGAATTATATTAGCCAAAAGGATTGAAAAGTGTTGTTTAAAATTAATGAAATTTAGTATCTAATTATGGTTCGTTATGGGGAGCTTGTCTTTAGCTCCCCTATGTGGCCTTCATGGCTATTTTGAAGTGGGTATAATCCCTACACATATTTATATTAATCAAGAATCATTGGATAAATCATCATATGTTACTTTCATCCACCATTTTATGTATAAGAAAATTCATTACAATATTACTTTAACTCACCATTACACATTAGGTTTGTTATCACATTCATGTCATTACACTCCAAAACTTGTCATCATTGTAAGACACATCTCAGCATAATAAACATAAATATAAATAACTCTTGAGTGGATAGTGAACATAAAATAAAATAATTAAAATATTACAAAATAAAATAACTCTTGAAATCATTAAAATACTAAATTCAAAATAAATTTTCTTGTTAACAATTTTTGTAAGGAAAGTACAATGTCTATATGTGGCATTTGTTTAAATTTATAGTCAATTTTTTTATATTATTTTTAATTTTTTTGACTATATTATTTAACCACAAAATTATGAAAGAAGAGTGATTTGGATTATTTTAACTTAATCATCTTTTCCTTTCTATCTGTTAAACAAATTTCATTAGTTCATAAATGTGTGTGTAAAAGAGAGAGAGTGTGTTTTAAATGATATTTCACAAAAAAAATTCACTTGTGCAATATCAAATTCATTTGCACCTTAAAAGAGGTAAACTTCTCATTACCTTTCACTAAAATTGTATTTTAAGTTAACTTTACTTCACTTTTTGTTATTCTTAAATTACATGACTATAACAAATTTATATTTTACTCTCTTATTTGATATTTGTAGCACAATGGTGTTGACATTGTTCTCACCTTAATGTCATCTCTATATATTGATGTTGTTTATGTGGCGATTTCTATATATTGTTGTTGATGTGGCCATCACTATATATTGTTTGATTTAACATTTTATATAGTCCTTGACTTTTATGATTCTTATTCCTAGTCCACCTTCTATGTTACATTAAATTTTTCGCATTCTATGTATTTCATGTCTTACTGTTCCCCACATATCTAACATCCCCTTTCTATATCAGAGAGGAACTTATCATCACTATGTTCTAAGGTGTGGGAATAGGGTTACTATATTTATTGATTTTTGATATAGCTCTTCTAGATAGGGTTATGTGTAGGATCATGATGGGCCAAAAACTGGTGATATGTAAGTGATACGATGGCCCATGTGGCTGATGACTTTTTTTTTACTTAAAATTGATGAAATGAAAAGGGTGTTTAAAGGAGACTCTCAGCTTTCTACCAATATAACTTATGCTTTAATGTTAATTTAATAAATAATTATTATTGATTTTCTATTTGAATTATGACTAAAGTCCTAATTTATAGGTTGATTGAAAACCATCTATAACTTTCAAATGGTATCACATTTTTTGAATATGAAACATGTGTCACATTATATGCTTTGCATACTATAGGATTAAAAAGAAAATTGAATTTCATAAAGTTTTGACCAAGTTAAGGTTGTTAGACATATTTATTTTTTATATATTTTTTTAAGTTGTAATAAAAAATTCATAATTAATTATTTACTTGGAAAAAAGCTACAAAACAATATGCATCACATTAAGACACGAGTCCTCTACTTATATCTAAAATCTTTTAAAAAAATATTATCATTTTATTGTGGTTAGGGTGATCAGAATGACAAGTACTTCTTATTTTTTCCTTGAAATTTAATTACTATTGCATTGAAATTTCAAATTTTCACCAAATAGATTTTAAAAATAAAATAAACCTAGTAGTTTATAAACTAAATTCAATTTTCTACATATTACATTCTTACATATTTTTGAAATAATATAGATAACTTATTCAAATTTTTATTTTAAGTTGCCTAACTTTGATTTTTTGAATTTTCATCACTACTTAAGGGCCTATTTTTTCCATGATGATATTGCACATACCCATAGAGATATAATAGTCTTCTAGTTTTGTATTCTGATGCTCTTGTTGTGACATTCGGGTCATGATCTCATCCTGACAAATGATATTTTCAATCATTTATGTTTTAGGTGTTGATCTTTCCACTCAATAGACATTTTGTAAGCCTATATAAGCAACACAACTCCTTGTACTTGGAACACTGAGAATATAGGCTAAAACATCATGTTTATAGAAAAATATATATTAAATTCTATGCTTATTGTATTGTCAAGTTATTTGCAATATTTATGATGGACAGTTGGAATAAACTACTAGTGAGTAAAATGTGGATGACTTAGCTGGCATGGAGTGGACCTATAGTTGGTTTTTTTTGACAAACTATTAGGATTAATTTAGCTATTCCAAAATCTCCCCATAAATTATCATACTAATTACTTTAAATACCCCCCATAATCTAGAAAATATGGGTCCTGACCTAAATACTTGTTAGGTACCCATTTAGAATCACTTATTCACTAATGGTAGACATTCATAATAGTCCCCCTTGAATGAAAACTATCAAATATTCATGTGAATTCTCATAGGACAAAAATATTTCTAATATATGCAAGCTTGGTTTCACATAAATCCTTTGTAAATGGATCAAAAATTTAATCCTCTAATTTGCAATACTAAAGATGAATCACCTATTGTTGGATGAGATACCTGTTATCATAGTGATATACTTCTATAAGTTTTTTTCATGAATGAAACACTAGATTCTTGGACAACATAATGACACTTTTATTATCACAATTAATTAAAGAAGGCCTTGTTTGATATTGTTTGAGTACTAAAAGAATAGCTCATTTCTAAGTTTTTTCCTAATTGCCTCATTCACTATAGTATATTCAGCCTTTTTAGTTGATAAAGAAATACTAGATTTCTTATTACTACACCATGAAATGGGACCAAAACCCAATGAGATAACATAACTTATAGTTTTTTTTTATCATCTACACAACACACCCAATCTAAGTCAGAATACCAAACAAGTTGCAGATCTCCATGAGAAGAATAATAAACACCCATATTCAAATTCCCTTATACATATCTCAATATAATTTTTCTACCATCCAATGTGGAACCTTAGGAGAATTCAAAAATTTTGAAACCACATCAAATACAAAATAAATATATGGTCGAGTGTGAGCCAAGTACAGAAGACTACCAACCAATTTATTGTATAACGTAGGATCAACATCCTATCCATCCATACCATCATTCAACATCAATCCTAGAGCAAGTGGAGTAGATACAACTTTTCAATCTTCCATCCTAAACTTTCTCTACAAGTCTAAATCATACTTATTTTGAGAGAGGTGAATTCCATCATCTTTTTTCCATACTTGAATGCCAAGAAATTAGTGTAGAAAACCAAGATCTCTCATCTCAAATGTATCTTGCAATTTTATGTTTATGTCACTGATTTGGTTCATGTTATGTCCTATGATAATAAGATAATCAACATAGAGTACAATAATGATTATGCCACCATTATCAAATTCCTTCACATACAATTTTGGATCATGAGGACTTTTATGAAAATATTGAATTTAGAAATATTCATCAATCTTAGTATACCAATCCCTTAGAGCTTGTTTCAAGCCATATAGAGATTTCCTTAACTTGAAAACTAAGTATTATTGTCCCGAAATTTCAAATCCCTATGTTTGATTCATATAGATTTCTTCATCAATTTTTACATTAAAAATGCATTCTTAAAATCCATTTGGTGTAAAGGCCACTTGAAATGTGCTACCAATTCTATAATAGTTTTGATAGTACCGATCTTCACTACTAAAACAAATGTTTATGTGTAGGAAATTCCCTCTTTTTATGAATACCCTTTGGCTACTAGTATTTCCTTGTATTTTTCAATGCTTCCATCTAACTTGAACTTAGTCTTATACACCCACTTATTATTGACCACATTCTTGCCCTTGGGAAAGTCCACAAATTCCCATGTTTTATTCTTCATAAAAGAGAAATTTTCATTCTTCATAGCTTGTTCCCATTCATGTTTTCCCATAGCCTTGTCATATGTTTCAGGATCATTAGTATTCATTATGGTTGTCACTAGAAAATAATTAATCTATTGAGTCTTTTGATAAATTTCTTGAGGATTCATCGTCTTTGGAGGAGGACTACATTCTTCAAATACACTATAAATTTCCTTAGAAGTTTCATTGGTTTCAAAGTACTTAGAGGATTCACCATTATCTATTTCCACTTGAGGAATAGGGGAGCATTGTATCATATCCTCAAACTCTTCATTAAATTTGACATCCCTACTTGTGAACACATCCTCTACACTAGGATCATACAACCTATATCCTTTCCTTTGATCATCATAGCCCACAAAGATGCACTTAACACTCTTCTTATCATATTTATTTTCTCTAATCTCATCTGGTATGTGAGAAAATTCATCACACCCAAATACTCTAAAATACTTAACATCTAGTTTATTTCCACTCTGTGCTTCTTCAAAAGTGATATTCTCCAAACAAGTTGTAGGATATCTATTCAAAATATGAGATATAGTATTCACAGTCTCAAACTAAAGAAACAAAGGGAGACCCTTGGATTGTAGCATGCATTATGCCATTTCCACTAAGGTACTATTCTTCCTTTCAACAACACCATTTTACTAAGGATTTAATTTGCTAGTCATTTTGTCTCTTTATCCCATGATATTCACAAAAGGATTTGAAATTTTTTTTTACATATTCTCCACCATTATTTATTCTTATTCTCTTGATCTTATTCCCACTTTTATTTTCCATAAATTCTTTAAAAATTTCAGATTTTCTAAACACTTCTTCTTTTTCCTTATGGAAGTACACCCAAAATTTCCATAAAAAATCATCAATGAAAGTTAAGATGTACCTTACTCTTCTCTTTGATGGGAAATTAATAGGCCCACATAAATCACTATGGACAAGCTCAATAGATTTAATTACCCTACATGTAGACCTTTCAAAATTTTCTCTATGTTGTTCTCCAACCATGCATCTTGTACACACATTTGTGTTTACCTTTATCCAAGGTAGTCCATCAACCATATTCATCTCTTCATGCATATCCAAACTTTGATAATTTAAGTCAACAAATCTTTGATGGCACAAATCACATGTGGAGGAACTTGTAGTGATGTAAGCTTTGTTATCAACATATGCTAACAATTTTTAGATGCAATCACTCTCAACTCCTCTACCCACAATTTTGAATCCATCATTAATGTTATTGATTAGACACTTATCTGAATAAAACTCCACCTTATATCCATGTTAAGTAATTTATCTCACTGAGAATTTTTTTTTATTTAACTTAGGTACAAGATTCACAATTTTTACTTCCAACTTCTTCTCATCATGTCCTTTCATTCAAATTGAACTTATTCCTTCAATTGCATGTGAACTATCATCCCCATTAAATATCATTGCACCTTTTGTTTCTTGTAAATAATTAAATAAGTTATATTATAAGTCATATATTGGATAGCTCCTAGAACAATATACCATGTGTTATTTTAGTATCCTTGAGTAGCTAAAGAGGGTATGATTGTATTATTCTCACCCTCTTCTTGAGAAATTTTTTGATATCTTTCTTTGATAAAATTTTCTTTGTCCTCCTGTATGTGATTTCCTAGGACATTGATCACTTTTATCCCCTTCTCCATAATTATAAAATGTGATAGCTTTCTCTCTTTTAGAATGATCTTTTTTATTTCTCCATTCATTTTGTTCCTTTTGAAAACTATTCCCCTATTTATTATCCCTTGGTTGAACCCATTGCCTTTCATTATTTTTTTGTTGATTCCCTTGATTTTGGTATGGTTTAATTTAATTTTCGTTTTTATATTTTCCTCTAGCCATAAATGCTTGAAAACTCTTGCTAGACTTGCTTGTGAACTTTTTAAGCCTCTCTTCTTCATTCAAAAAAGATCCATACACTTCTTCTAGTGTGATATTATCAAACTTAAAAATAATCTCTAATGTGTGGATGAAGTTATTATACTCATCTAGAAGGCTTTCAATTAAAAAATCTATAATTTTAGAGTCTTCATATTTAACCTTCATCATTGCAAGTGTTTTTTCTTAAGCTTTTCAATTTTTCAATATGATCATTCATGATATCTCCTCCCTGTTGAACATCCAAAATACCGAGAGGGGGGGTGAATCAGTATTCCACAAATCGATAATAAAATCCACTTAACCATTATCACAATTATGACTGAATCAACAAGAGAGAAAATAGAAACAAGACTATGAAATCATAGACATTCAAACACTATGATTTTTATGTGGAAAACCAAGAATGGGAAAAACCATGGTGAGGGTTAAATCATAATAAATTATATCTAGATACAAAATATTACGGGGCTCACTGCTAGGACTCACTGTTCTTCAAAGGCTCATAGCCTATGTACAAAAGATGGATCACTGCCAAGATACAATGATGGTGGCTCAGTACCAGAATGATGAACCAATGGAATAAACATTCAGTGTGCAAGGTTCAATTCCACTAAAGCTAAGAATATAAGGTACTGAATTAGTCAACAAACTTGTATTACTGATAAATAATTTAAGCACTCATTGTCTCCTTCATTCACATTCACTTCTTGCTTGCTTGTTCATACACCCACATATCTCTCTTTTTGCACACTCTCACTTGCACATTCTTTTTTCTTCCTTCAATCTCATATTTATACAAGTATATCTTATTGATCAATTGGGTTGGCCTAATTGTATGAACACAAAATAATCAAAACTTTTCTTCATCAGAAGCATATAAGATTTAATCATTTCATCCATGTAGTACATTATACCAAGTCAGCTATTAATCTTCATAATATATTGCATTTGATGAGTCGACCAAGAATAAACCACAATTCTCCAAACCAACAAATAATCCTCAACACAAACACCTTCTGGATCTAAGAACACACTAATTTCCCATTATACTACAAGTAAAGAAACTATAAATTAAACAACCATATAAGAATGTTCTCCTTAGTAGAATGTGGAGTATCCCACCCAATATACCTCAGATAGAACAATAGTAGGATTCATAGTTAAACTTTGTCAACGATAAATTTCTATTCATTGCAAAATACATCTCAAGATCCAAGATATAGTTTTCTGAATGAGTCGATAAATTAGGGTTAGGAGATCTGATTCATATTAGATCTTGCAATGAGTTCCAAACTCAAATACCAACATATTGATCCATCACAAAGGATTATTACTAGTAGAGAACAACTTTCGGTAAACCAAGAAAACTTCCCATATAGTTATGACCATGTAGTTATTATCATGTTGAAATCAATTACAACATACGAACAAACAAAAAAATCATTCATACTTCATGCTCATCTTTCTAAGCTTCCAACAATATCCCCCTTTGGGATTGATGGCAACATGCATGACAAAAAAAATTCAAGTATACCACACTAAATGTTCTAACTACTCCCCCTATCAAAATTGTTCTTCATAAAAAATTTTCCTTTGACTCTTTATCTCTCCATCTCTTTATCTCTCCACCTTTGACATCAATGAAAAATGAAGGGGTTTGGTATAAATGTATATATGCATCAAAAAGTAGTCAAAAAGATATGAACACTGAATTAACCTGAAGAAGAACCTCTGAGACTCTCCAAGATATCCTTCCATGATGCTTTACCTTCTTCCCATGAACCTTTTGCACTGACTAGAGTCTTATAAAGTAGCTCAAGTTTAGTTAGAGACTCCAAACCATCAATTAAAGTATTGGGATTAAAATTGATCCTTGATAATTCACCAATACATCCAAGAGCACAAGAAACACAGGTATGTCTGAATTTAATCATGTCTCTAAGTGCCAAAAACTTATTGATAACATCTATCCTTCGATATTGCAAAGAGAATTTTTTTTCCTTAAGCTGCAAAATGTAGGACCACCTCTAATTATTTCTATTTCCTAATAATTTTTATGTATCTATGCGAGTAATCAGTCGAGACTCACTCATCCTTGTCTCATTTCTCATATTCTATGTATTACTAGACCAATCTAGACTAAAGGAAAGTAGTTCATATGCCTCTTTTTCACAACCTTGTACACTCTCCAATTCCTTCATAGCTTGATCATGTGCATCCACACATTTTCCTTTAATATCATTCAAGTTTTATTCATCAGACATAATTCTAGTAGACATTTCAAGTTCAGAGATGTAGACTTTCAAAGAATCAATCATGCCAAAAAGATTCTCCACAACATAAATAGATGAATCAAAATTAACATCGAGAATAAACTTTTGCAAATCTTCTAGAGTTGTTTGAGTATTCATTATTTCATGCTCATGTTCCAACTTACTTTCTTCTGCACCTTCTAGCTTCACTACACTCTTCCTCTTCTTCCCTATTTTGGTCATCCTACCGGAGGTACTTTCTTCAATGAGATGCTTAGGGATTTCTAATAGATTTTTAGCATATTGATGCAGGAGCATCTAGTGGTGTAAGGGCAATCCTACATCACCCAAAAATATATTTACTTTTATTTAGATTTTTTTTTGTAGATGTTTTTGCTCTGGATACCCTTTTCGTCGAAGAAGAATTCCCAACTTTCAAAACTACTTTTCTGCATTTTCTGCTCAACTGCTATTTTTACTAGGTATGATTTTGAAGGCACGAGGAGAGATAAATTTAAGGAAAGCTTCAGGATAGAATAATAAAAACTTTGGTGAAAGAATAAGGAAAAGATCATTCCTGGTTCAAAATTTATTCAAGTTTCAGTTTTTGCTTTTTGCCTTACAAAATCTTCGGAGCTAATTTTGAGAGACTTAAAGGCTCTGGATGGGCCTGAAAATTGGTGAAAAACAAAAGTGGTTAGCATTTAGGCCCCACCTTCGGGCACTTCATTTTCACAAGACCTTTCCGAAAAGGTATTATCATTGAAGATCTGATGGTTAGATCTTGAGTTAGGGCTTCTGGAAGTTTGTGCATAATTAGAATGTTGTTTTTGGCTCCAAACGGAGAATGGGGCTATTTATGGGGTAGTTTCTGATTTTTGTGAGTAGTTTTTGGGAAAGAAGATCGCATGTTGTGAATAGGGGAATTTATGTAATTTCTTTTCTGTAATTTGCATGTATTGCAGAACTCAAGGGTTGGAGATCCTCTGCATGTAAGAATTTCATACTTTGAAAATAATAAGATTTGTTAGTTTTTCTATGTGATTTTCTGTGTCTCGGGTTGCACCCTCATCAAGTGGTATCAGAGCGGGTTTTCTTGAGCATGTGGACAGATCGCCGATCGTGAGGCAGTTCACACCAAGACTATGGTTGTGGGTTCAGGATATTCAAGATGCCTCCAAGAGTGGTGCGTAGTAGGCGAGGTGGTGTCGGAGGTGCCAGAAATGCTGGTGGAAGAGATCCATTAGCAGCCGAGGGTTTCAGAGCTCTCTAGAGACAAATTAATGCATTACAAAGAGAGTTAAGAAGAGGGGTAAACCCGAGAAGGGGAGAAGAAAGTGAGGATGAAGAAGAGGTAGAAGATTTAGATGTAAAAGAGGAAGAAGAAGCTATTGATCAAGATCAAAGGCGGCTGATAAGGGCCATTTTGAAGATCGAAAAAAGACCTAGAGTGGAAGTTCCCAATTTTTCCAGTAGTCTAAACCCGAAAGAGTTGATTGATTGGATCAATGAGTTGGAAGAGTATTTCGAGTATGAAGAAGTAGAGGACCCAGATCGGGTTAAGTTTGCAAAAATGAAGTTGAAGGGCCATGCCAGTATCTAGTGGAAAGAGGTCCAGCTAGAAAGAAATAAGAGAGAAAAGAGAAAGATCACCAGATGAGATCGCATGGTGGAGAAACTGAAGAAGCAGTTCATGCCAATGGACTATGAGTTAGATCTATTGAAGAAATTGCAAGGGTTGAAGCAAGGAAGTAGATATGTGAAAGAATACACAGAAGATTTTCACAAGATAATCATCAGAATGGGACATGCAAAGGCCAATAAGGAGAAGGTAGCCCATTATCTTAATGGGTTACGACCGAGCATTCAAGAGGAGCTAAGCTTGGTCAGAATGGTCACCATTGAGGATGCTTACGAATTTTCGATGAGAGTTGAAGAGAAGATGAACAAAAGATTTGACAGTAAGAAAAAAGGATGAGGAGGTCAAAGCGGAAGGGGTAGCGGAAGATATTTTGGAAGCCAAAATGAGGATGAGAAGAAAAGTGAAGATGTGGGTACTAGTCGAAGCTAGAGGAATGATAACTTCTACTGCCCACGTGATCAGAATGGTGGTGATCAAAGAGGTAGAGGATGAGGAAGATTTGGGCAAGGACCCGAAAGGGGTGGTTTAAGAGGAACTTGTTTCTGATGTGGTGAAGAAGGGCATCGAGCCTATGAATGTCCACAATACCAAGAAAGGATAGAAAAAATGATAGAAGGTCATGCAAGGGTTGCGCATGTAGATAAGGAGGCTCAATATGAGCATTCAGATGATGCTGAAAGGGGAGAAGCGCTAGTGGTTAGAAGAGCCTTGGTGACTAAAGAGAAGGAGCCAGAACAGAGGAAGAATCTATTTCACAAGGTGCAAGTGTGAAGACAAATGTTGTGATGTCATTATTGATGGTGGGAGCACTGATAATCTAGTGTCAGAAGATATGGTTACAAAGTTGAAGCTAAAGAGTGAAAGGCATCCACATCCATATTGGATTGCCTAGTTGCAGAAAGACCACAAAGTTCTAGTCAATGAGGAGTGCCTGGTGAAGTTCAAGATCGAAAGCTATCATGATGAGGTACTTTGTGATATCATCCCCATGGATGCATGTCACATGTTGCTAGGGAGGTCGTGGCAGTTTGACAAGTGAGCTGTACATGATGGCCATGCGAACACTTATTCCCTGATGAAGGATGGAGTCTTCCATAAGTTGAAACCCCTAAAGAAGGCCGAAGAAAAGGTATGTAGTAGTGCTAGAATTTGTTATGTTGATGGAAGGAAATTTTTAGAAGGCATGAAACATGAGAATGTGTGTTATGCATTAATTCCTAAAATGGATAAGGAGGGTAGTGAGAAGGTTCCAGTAGAAGTTTTTGGGTTATTGAATGAGTTTCAAGATATTGTTTCTGATAATTTACCTGAGGGCTTACCACCAATGAGGAAGATTAGTCATTAGATTGACTTGATCCCAGGAGCCAGTTTGCCAAATAAGGTAGCTCATAGAATGACTCCTGCAGAAAATGAGGAGTTAAACAGACAAGTTGAGGAGTTGTTGAGAAAGGGTTTGATTCGAGAGAGTCTAAGTCCATGTGCAGTACCTATAGTACTAGCACCAAAGAAGGATGGGGAGTGGAGGATTTTTATAGACTCTTGGGCCATAAACAAGATAACAATAAAGTATAGATTTCCCCTACCAAGAATGGATGATCTGATGGACTGTTTGAGTGGAGTTCAGTACTTCACTAAGATTGATCTAAAGAGTGGATATCACTAGATCCGGATTCAAGAGGGAGATGAATGGAAGACTGCCTTCAAGACCAAAGAGGGCCTGTATGAGTGGTTAGTCATGCCTTTTGGGCTAACCAATGCACCGAGCACATTCATGTGGCTCATGAACGAGGTACTGAAAGATTTCCTAGGAAGCTTTGTTATTGTGTATTTAGATGATATTTTGATATTCAGTAAGTCACTGGATGAGCATATAATGCATATTGGTAGAGTCTTTGAGAAGTTAAAAGACGAGAAATTGTTGATTAATCTGAAAAAGTGTAGTTTTGTGAAGGAGTTAGTGTACTTGGGGTTTGTTGTCTCGACAGAAGGTCTCAAGATGGACCCAGAGAAGGTGAAGGCTATTCTGGAATGGCCTACCCCAAGAACTGCTACTAAGGTGAGATCTTTCCATGGTTTGGAAAGTTTTTATAGAAAGTTTATTAGAAACTTTAGTAGTATTTGTGCACCCCTAACTGAAATGATGAGAGGGGATAGAAAAGATTTCAAATGGAGCATTGGAGTAGCAAAGAGTTTTGATCTGTTGAAGCATAAGGTGATAAAACAACCTGTTTTGGCTCTCCCAGATTTCAATAAGGTGTTTCAGGTGGATTGTGATGCCAGTGGTTGTGCTATTGGAGCAGTGTTAAGCAAAGAAGAGGCTTGGAAAGCTTGCAAGGAACCTGTTACAGTTGACAGGACAAAGTGGCTGGATTTCATAATTCAAGAAGGCATGTTGTTTAAGGGAAGTCAATTGTGTATTCTGAGGAGTTCTATGAGGGACAACTTGATAAAAAAGAAACACAGTGGAGGAATGGCAGGACATTTTGGTCGAGATAAGACCATTTCCATTATCAGTGAGCATTATTATTGGCCTTAGTTGTCACAAGATGTGAAGAAGTTTGTGCAGAGTTGTAGGGTATGTCAAATGGCTAAAGGAGTGAGTCAGAATACAGAGTTGTATCAGCCCTTACCTATACCAAAGAGGCCATGGGAGGATATAAGTATGGACTTTGTTCTTGGTTTGCCAAGGACACAGAGAGGGAATGATTAAGTATTTGTGGTAGTTGATAGGTTTTTCAAGATGGCACATTTCATCCCATGCCAGAAGACCCATGATGCAGTCCACATTGCTGACTTGTTCTTCAGAGAGGTGGTGAGGCTACATGGTTTGCCAAAGAGTATAGTCTTAGATCGTGACACAAAATTTGTTGGATACTTTTGGAGGACTTTGTGGAAGAAGTTGAAAACAAAGTTGAAGTTTAGTTCTGTACACAATCCCTAGATTGATGGGCAGACTAAAGTTGTGAATAGGAGTTTGGGTAGCCTACTAAGATGCTTCGTAGGAGATAAACCAAAGGGATGGGATTTGATCTTACCCCAGGTAGAATTCTCTTACAACAATTCTGTCAATAGAAGCACTGGTAGATCACTATTCCAGATTTTGTATGGAAGTAATCCTAGGATTGCTCCAAAATTGAGGAAGATGGACCAAGAGAACAAGATAAGTGTTGAAGCTGACGACTTTGCAGAACACATCAAGAATATGCATGAGAAGGTAAAAGAACACATTAACAAGATGAATATGCAGTATAAGGCTAAGACAAATCAAAAGAGGAGGTATAAGGAATTTCAGATTGGTGATGAAGTGATGGTCCACTTGAGGAAAGAAAGGTTTCCAGTAGAAACCTATAACAAATTGAAGATGAAGAAGTTCGGTCCCTATAAAATTTTGAAGAGGCATGATTCAGAGAATGCATATGAGGTAGAGTTGCCGGATGGATTCAACATTTCCCCTGTGTTCAACATTGCAGATTTTCCAGAATATCATGAGGGTAGCACAGAGGAAGTACCAACAATGGAACAGTGTTGTATTCCAGCACCTACTTCAGAAAAGGAGGAGATCAAAGAAATCTTGGATAGCCATGTGGGAAGGAGTACCAAAAATAGGCAATATGAAGAATATCTGGTGAAGTGCAGAGGAAGGCCTGTGGAAGATTCATCCTGGTTGTCTAAGGTAAAGGTTGACCGTTTGGGTTTTCCTCAACCATCTGAGAAGTGACAAGGTCACTTTTCAAATTACCCTGGGTGTCTGATGTAGGAGCATCCAATGGTGTAAGGGTAATCCTACATCACCCAAAAATATATTTACTTTCATTTAGAATTTTTTTGTAGATGTTTCTGCATTTCTGGATACCCTTTTCGTCGAAGAGGAATTCCCAACTTTCAGAACTGTTTTTTTGCTTTTTCTGCTCGACTGTTATTTTTAGCAGGTATGATTTTGAAGGCATGAGGAGACATAAATTTAAGGGAAGCTTCAAGACATAATAATAAACACTTTGGTGAAAGAATCAGGCAAAGATCATTCCCGGTTCAAAAGTTATTCAAGTTTCAGTTTCTGCTTTTTTCCCTACAAAATCTTCGAAGCTAATTTTGAAGGACTTAAAGGCTCTGGATGGGCCCGAAAATTGGTGAGAAATGAAACTGATTAGCCTTTAGGCCCCAATTTCTAACACTTCATTTTCGCAAGACCTTTCCAAAAAGGTATTATCATTGAAGATCCGACAGTTAGATCTTGAGTTAGGGCTTCTGGAAGTTTGTGCATAATTAGAATGTTGTTTTTGGCTCCAAACGGAGAATGGGGCTATTTATGGGGTAGTTTCTAATTTTTGTGAGTAGTTTTTGGGAAAGAAGATCGCATGTTGTGAATAGAGGAATTTATGTAATTTCTTTTTTGTAATTTGCATGTATTGCAAAACTCGAGGGTTAGAGATCCTCTGCATGTAAGAATTTCATACTTTGAAAATAATAAGATTTGTTAGTTTTTCTGTGTGATTTTTTGTGTCTCGGGTTGCACCCTCATCACATATATATCAATTTCAGCCTCTAAAACTTCATAATTCAATTCATATATCCAAACTAACCTTGATTCAACTGCTTCCATGTCACAAAATTCTGTAGACATGAGAAGATTTATGATTCTAGAGTATCTTTCCACAACACTTACTAGAATACTAGAACTTTTGTTCATCCTCATCTGAAATGTTCCAAAGAATGCAGCAAAGGTAGATTCTTGTGCATCCAAACTAAGAAGATTTATCATGAAGTTCATAATTTGATAAGCAATACGCTTTGAATTTGACCATTCTAACCTTTCTATTACCAGTAACTCCTTAAAAAAATAAAAGAATAGACAAACAATCGGATTTCCATGTTGAAAAGTTTTTTTTTTCTCTTCTTAATCTCCTTTAAATTCTTCAAAATATGAATGAAAATTAGTTCACACAATTCATATTCCATGCCTCTTATTACCATATCAATAACAATATTCACCACAATAGTATAAACTATCGAGTCATTGTTAGGGATACAAACTTTATGACCAATGACCATAGTAGAAAACCTTGTTAATGGATCAACAATTGATCTCAAACCAATCTATTTTCCTTTAGAACTAGCACCTGTAGCCTCGATTATTTATTTCTCATTCATAGTATTTAGTTTAGGAACCTGTCTAGAGGAACATAAACTAGTTACATCTCTAATTGCTTCTCTGGTGACCAGATGTTCCTCATTAATCCAAGAAGATTCATCATGAATTATGCTCAATACCATCTGAATATACTTATTTTTAAATTCAAACAAAGGAATTTTTTTCCAAACATCCAAATTATCCTCAACTAATACTATGTAGGAATCATGATCCTCTTTCAATTTAGGTTCCCAAAGCACATTGAACTGAACTGATCACATTTATTCAGTCTTACTATAAACAAATGCATATATATTCTATATGAAAAAATCTTGGAGGGATGGAAGGGAATGCACCAAAAAACTCTTCTGACACATTCCTCATATATCTCTTGAACCTAGCTTTATCCACACAATTCACAATCTTTGAATTATCGATCAATAAAAGTAAAATATTGTGCAAACAAGAATACCTCTGAAACTGTCAAAAATAAATGTATAGACATCCTGCTTTTAGAGCTCACTTCAAATTCATCTCTTAAATTCTTAAAATTGTGTAATTTTGAATTCCCTTCTAAAATTCCTTTGCATGCTTCTTTGAAAATACACAGCCTTTTTATTTCATCTAAACTTATTCCTTTCATTCCTAATGATTTTCCAATAAATGTTTCAACTTACAGGTAGATTGCCTCAAAAATTATGTATGCCTTCATTCTTTCAAATTATGTAGAACTCATTATTCACACATGCGACTAATAAAATACTTTAGTCTTGTTACCACATTAAATATACTTTTGACACGATATGATTCAAGTGACAATAAAGGGGTTTATTAGATTTTTTGATGATTTCTCCCCCTTAGTAGCTTCTTTTATTGAGAGATTAATGGGAGTATCTATACCAAAGTTCATCAAAGATAAGATAGATGATTCCTTTCTCCAAATCCTTTCCATTTCTTTCCTCACCTTTCCCAGATCAAAGTTTCGATCATTCTTCTTCATGGCATAGATGTTTTTCTTTCTTCTATTGTTACTATTAGGATGTTTCAATTTTCTGCACTTACAACAAGTAACATTCTTCTTTCCATTTTCCCTTTTATCCTATAGACTATCTTTATATCCATTCTTCTTTCCCTTATAAATATTCACATTACTTTTGTAGTCCTTTTCCTTATGATAAAATTTCTTGGAGGAATGACAAACACCATTGAACTATAGATACCTTTTTGCATCAGGTCATTTGGAAGAATTTTTTTTTGCTCATTGACTTATCTATCTTTGTACCACATCTTCTTTCTAGTGAATTGCTTCACTTTATAAATTTGAACTTTTTCAAAACCCAAACTACTCTTATCTTTTTTTGTTCTTTGGGATGTAATAAATTCATCAAGCATCATCGAGCCAATTTTTTTAATTTATCTTCAAAACTCTTTTCCCTTTCCAAATTAGATCTTAGGATTTTTGCTTCTAATTCCAGATTTGCACATTCATCCATCTTCTTTTGAATTTCAATTTATTGAAATTCTCCAATTCTTTTCTTCTCATCCAATTGTTCTGGCAGGCTAGTGATCATTTCTTCTCTTTTAGTCAATAGATCAGATGCAACCAGACTTTTACTTTGTAGCTTTTCAATAAAATCATTTTATTTTATCAACTTTTCCTTCAAGGATTCCTTTTCTTCTGAAAGTTCAATAAGTGCTATTTTTGAAGAAATTTTTTTCTCATGTTCAAATTTTGGTACCTTCCTCAAGTTGTTAGGATTTATCTGACGAACCAAGCTCAGATACCAATTATTAAACATCTAAAATACTAAGAGGGGGGTGAATCAGTATTCCACAAGTTGGTAATAAAATCCTCTTAACCATTAGCATAATTTTGACTAAATCAACAAGATAGAACATAGAAACAAGACAAAGAAATCATACACATGAACACCAATATTTTTACATGGAAAAACCACTATGATGGTTAACTCACAATATATTTATATGGATAGAAAACATTATAGGGCTCACTACCAAGACTCACTATCCTTAAAAGGCTCACATCTTGAGTACAAAAGATGGCTCACTACCAGAATGATGAACTAATGGAATACACCTTGAATGTGTAGGTTTCAATTCCATTAAAGCTCAAAATATAAAGTACTACATGACTCAAAAAATATGTATTAATGATAATTAATTTAGCTACTTATCTTCTCCTTCATTCACATTCACTTCTCGCTTTCTTATTCATACAACCACATATCTCACTTTTTCCACACTCTGACTTGCACACACTTTTTGCTTCCTTCTATCTCATATTTATACAAGTATATCTTATTTATAAATTATGTCTTCCTAATTGGATTGGAACCATATAATATTTAATCATTTCATCCATGTAGTGCATTTCCAATACAATTATCACCATGTAGTTATTATCATGTTGACATTAATTACAAGATAGGAACAAACAAACCAATCATTCATACATCATGATCATGTTTCAAATCTTCTAACAATATCCCCCTTGGCATTGATGGTAACATGCATGAAAAAAAAATTTCAAGTATACCAGACTAAATGTTCTAACTACTCCCCCTATCAAAATTGTTCTCCATAATTTTTTTTCCTCTGACTCTTTATCTCTCCCCCTTTAACATCAATGAAAAAGAAATGAGTTTCGTATAAATGTACATATGCATCAAAAACTAGTCAAAAAGATATGAACACTGAATTAACCTGAAGAAGAACCTCTGAGAGTATCCAAGATAGCCTTCCATGATGCTTTACCTTCTTCCCATGAACCTTTTGCACTGACTAGAGTCTTGTAAAATAGCTCAAGTTTAGTTAGAGACTCTAAACCATCTATTAAAGTATTTGGATTAATATTGATCTTTGATAATTCACGAATACATCCAAGAGCACAAGAAAAAAAAGTATGTCTGAATTTAATCATGTCTCTAAGTGCCAAAAACTTCCTGATAACATCTATCCTTCGATATTGCAGAGAGATATTTTTTTTCCTTAAGCTGCACAATGTAGGACCACCTCTAATTATTTCTATCTTCTAATAATCTTTATGTATCTACCTAATTAATTAGTCGAGACTCACTCATCCTTATCTCATTTATCATATTCTATGTATTTCTAGACCAATCTAGATGAAAGGAAAGTATCTCATATGCCTCTTTTTCACAACCGTGTACACTCTCCAATTCCTTCATAACTTGATCATGTGCATTAGCACATTTTCCTTTAATATCATTCAATTTTTCCTCATCAGATGTAGTTCTAGTAGGGATTTCAAGCTCACAGATGTAGACTTTCAAAGAATTAATCATGCCACAAAGATTCTCCACAGCAAAAATAGATGAATCAAAATTATCATTGAGAATAACCTTCTGAAAATCTTCCAGAGTTGTCTGAATATTCATTATTTCATGCTCATGTTGAAGCTTATTTTCTTTTGCACCTTCTAACTTCACTACACTCTTCCTCTTCTTCCCTATTTTGGTCACGCTACCAGTGGTACTTTCTTCAATGAGATGCTTAGGGATTTCGGATAGAATTTTAGCATATATATCAATTTCAGGCTCTGAAACTTCATAATTCAATTCATATATCCAAACTATTCTTGATTCAACAACTTCCATGCAACAAAAATCTGTAGATGTATGAGAATATTTCTTCTACTAGAGTATCTTTGCAAAAAACTTACTAGAATCCTAGAAATTTTCTTCATCCTCATCTAAAATGCTCCAAAGAATGCAACAAAGGAATATTCTTGTGCATCCAAACTAAGAAAATTTATCATGAAGTTCCTAATTTGATAAGAAATAGGCTCTAAATTTGACCATTCTAGCCTTTCTATTAAACCGGTAACTCTTTACAAAAGTAAAAGAGTAGACAAACAACCCGATTTCCATGGTGAAAAGTATTAATTTTTCTCTTCTTAATCTCCTTTAAATTATTCAAAATATGAATGAATAGTAGTTCACACAAGTCATATTCCATGCCTCTTATTACCATATCAATAACAACATTCACCACAATAGTAGAAACTGTAGTCATTGTTAGGGATACAAACTTTATGACCAATGACCATAGTAGAATTTAACCTTGTTACTAGATCAACAATTGATCTCAAACCAATCTATTTTCCTTTAGAACTCACACCTGTAACCTCAATTATTTCTTTCTCATTCATAGTATTCAGTCTAGGAACCAGTTTGGAGGAACACAAAATAGTTACGTCTCTAATTGCTTCTCTAGTGACCAGATTTTCCTCATTAATCCAAAAAGATTCATCATGAATTCTGCTCAATACCATCTGAATATACTTATTTTTAAATTCAAAGAAAGGATTTTTTTTCCAAACATCCAAATTCTTCTCAACTAATACTATGTAGGAATCATGATCCTCTTTCAATTTGTTTTCCCAAATCACATTGAACTGAACTGATGAAATTTCTTCAATCTTACTATAAACAAATGCATATATATCTTCTATATGAAACACTCTTGGAGGGATGCAAGGGAATGCACCAACAAACTCTTTTGACACATTCCTCATATATCTCTTCAACCTAGCTTTATCCACACAATTCACAATCTTTGAATTATCCATCAATAAAAGTAAAATATTGTGCAAATAAGAATACCTTTGAAAATGTCAAAAAAAAATGTATAGACATCCTACTTTCGGAGCTCACTTCAAATTGTGTACTTTTGAATTCCCTTCTAAACTTCCTTTACATTCTTCTCCAAAAATAGATAGCCTTTTAATTTCATATGAGCTTATTCCTTTCACTTCTAATGATTTGTCAATAAATGTTTGAATTTATAGGTAGATTGCCTCAAAAAATATGTACGCTTTCATTCTTTCAAATTATGTAGACCTTATTTTTCACAAATGTGACTAATAAAATACCTTAATCTTGTTACCACATTAAATATACTTTTGTTATGATATGATTTAAGTACCAATAAAGGGGTTTATTATATTTTCTAATGATTGCTCCCCCTTAGTCGCTACTTTTATTGAGAGATTAATGGGAGTATCTATACCAAAGTTCATCAAAGATAAGATAGATGATTCCTTTCTCCAAATCCTTTCCATTTGTTTCCTCACCTTTCCTAGATCAACGTTTCGATCATTCTTCTTCATCAGATAGATGTTCTTCTTTCTTTTGTTGTTACTATTAGGATGTTTCAATTTTCTGCACTTACAACAAGTAACATTCTTCTTTCCATTTTCCCTTTTATCCAATAGACTATCTTTATATCCATTCTTCTTTCTCTTATAAATATTAACATTAATTTTGTAGTCCTTTCCCTTATGATCAATTTTCTTGTAGGAATGACAAACACCATTGAAGTATAAATACAATTTTGCATCAAGTCATTTGGCAGAATTTTTTTGGAATTTCTTTTTCACTCCTTCACTTTATAACTTTGACCTTTTTCAAAACCCAAACTACTCTTATCCATTTTTGTTCTTTGGGATGTAATCAATTCATCAAGCATCACCGAGCCTATCCTAAATTTATCTTCAAAACTCTTTTCCCTTTCCAAATTAGATCTTAGGATTTTTGCTTCGAATTCCATCTTTGTACATTCATCCATCTTCTTTTGAATTTCAATTTCCTGACATTCTCCAATTCTTTTCTTCTCATCCAATTGTTCTAGCAGGCTAGTGATGATTTCTTCTCCTTCAGTCAATAGATTAGATGCAACAAGTCTTTTACTTTGTAGCTTTTCAATATACTCATTTTATTTTATCAAGTTGTCCTTCAAGGCTTCCATTTCTTCTAAAAGTTTAGTAGGGGCTATTTTCGAAGGAAAAAAAATGTCATGTTCAAATTTTGGGACCTTCCTCAAGTTGTTAGGCTTTATCTGAGGAACCAAGCTTAGATACCAATTGTTAAACATCTAAAATACTGAGAGGGGGGTGAATCATTATTCCACAAGTCGTTAATAAAATCCACTTAACCATTAGCATAATTTTGACTAAATCAACAAGAGAGAACATAGAAACAAGACAAAAAAATCATACACATGAACACCAAGATTTTTACATGGAAAAACCAAAACGGGAAAAACCACTATGATGGTTAACTCACAATATATTATATTTGGATACAAAACATTACAGGGCTTACTATCAGGACTCACTTCCAGGACTCACTATCCTTAAAAGGCTCACATCTTGAGTACAAAAGATGGCTCACTTCCAAGATAAAATGATGGTGGCTCACTACCAGAATGATGAACTAATGGAATACACCTTGAATGTGCAGGGTTCAGTTCCAGTGAAGCTCAGAATATAAAGTAGTACATCACTCAACAAATATGTATTAATGATAACGAATTTAGATACTTATCTTCTCCTTCATTCACATTCACTTCTCTCTTGCTTATTCATACAACCATAGATCTCACTTTTTCCACTCTCTGACTTGAACACACTTTTCGCTTCCTTCTATCTCATATTTATACAAGTATATCTTATTCATAAATCATGTATGCCTAATTTGATGAACACAAAATAATCAAAACCTTTCCTCATTGGTACCATATAAGATTTAATCATTTCATCCATTTAGTGCATTACACCAAGTTGACTATTAGTCTTCATAATATATTGCATTCATTGATTCAGCTAAGACTAAACTACATTTCTTGAAATCAACAAATAATCCTCAAAGAAAACAACTTTCAGTAAACCAATAAAAATTCCCATACAATTATCACCATGTAGTTTTTACCATGTTGACATCAATGACAATATAGGAAAAAAAAACACAATCATTCATACTCATGCTCATTTTGCAAAGCTTCCAACACACCCTTCATTTTTAAATGAGTTAAATTCCTTTTGATGTCCATCACTTTTAATTTTCTAGTTTTTCCATATTTTGTTTGCAAAGTTTCCTATATTTTCTTTTTAATTTTCAAATCTTGAGCATGACACCTTATTCCTAGACTAATTTTCCATAAAATGGTAGCCTATGCATTCATATCCATTTTATTCCATTTTTCATGCTTACTTTCATCTTTAGCTTTCTACTACTCGCTCCCATAATCCTTTCATTTATACAATCAATTCCATCTCACATTTCCAACTAGCATAGTTGGAACCATGTAACTTTGTACTAATCACAATATTAGATATCTCAAAGGTAGCCATAGCAAGAACATAATTAAACTCTCAAGGAACAAAAACATAGGGCTTAAATAATAAAGCCCCCACTAATAAAAACAATGAAATTTTTGTATAATCATTTGTTAATGTTGGCCTTCTTATGAAGCAAAGAAACAAGGAATTTTGTAAAAAAAATATTATAAATATAAAAGAGAGTTTCATCTCAAACACCTTATTTATTTGAACTCTTCAAATTATCTATGTTAGCTCATCTTTTACTTGATTAAACTTAAAATTCTTTGAAGAATCATTAGAATATCATCCAGAGAAAAATACAAGGAGCGCTCTGCTCACCAACAAAAAAAATTTCAACAACACTGGCAACCACAAATTAGTAAAAAATAATCACACATATTTGTTTATTCACATACCAAGGAATGACTTCACTCAACTTAGCTCACCTCAAAAATACACTTTCCTTCTTCCTTCCTGTCACTCTTTTGGATTCCTCTACTCATCAAAAATGAATTCCATGGAATGATGCCTTCTTTCGAGTCTTTTATTTCACTTTAGGATAATTCACAACTCATTGTTAGATCAAACATCCACCCATGATGAGTATTGGGGAAAATTCACATAATAGACACTAAAGAGCCCATTTGGCTCTTATACCATTAAAAAAAAAAAGAAAAATAGAAGGAAAGAAAACAAATAGAGAAGATTTGGAGCACTAAGATTACAAGCTCAAGCATAAATGCAATAAATTATATGTTTATTGTATCATCAAGTTACCTACAATATTTATGATGGACAATTGAAGTAAATTGTTGCGAGTTAAAAATGGACTATTGAGTTGGCATGGAGTGGACCTATAGCTGGTATATGGTAACAAACTAGGATGATTAATTTAGTTATTCCAACAACACCAACCACTCAACCCTCTTGACAGGTAGTTGCACACCACCCATTAAAGATAAAGAATCACCCTCAGTCCACAATGAGCATGGAACAAACACAAAAAACAATTCCCCTTCGTCCTTTTAAAAGGATAGTGGAACATTAATGAAGAATCAACAGTAAATCCCTCATAAACAAAAATATAAGTATGTGTTGTGTCATGTGTTTCTATGTTGTGTTTTCCATTCAATACATGGTCATGTGTTTCCTATACCCCTTTTTCAGTCATTTATGTTTTTCAAATTTTGTCACTATTTGTTTTACCCCATACTCTTAAGCTTTGTAATATATTTGCAAGATTGTGCTCTTTTATTTACCTTTGAGTTTAAATATTCCTACATTTCTCACATCTCATAGGAGAGGAGGACATAGAAAGTAGAGCTAGCTTTCCTATCTTTAACAATAATGAAATAATTTATAAAAATTAAAAAATTAGTAACATCTAACAACAAGAACAAAATGAATTAATATGTTTAGTTTCATGCTCAATGCACTATAGGAATTCCATGTTTCTACTTCGGCAGTGGACATGTGAAGGGTGTTTGGTGTGCACCTCAAACTTAATCCATCACTTTATATAATGTGTGGAGTTTATAGTTTTATTTGGAAACCATCCATCAAATATTTACATAATTATAAACTATAGGTTTAGTTTACATTGGTGAATATTAAACTTCCTCACCTTATATTTCCTTAAATATTATTTAATTCTAGTTAGTGTGTCTGATAACCAGTAGGAAGGGGATGACAAAAATTAAAGGGATCATATAGAAAGAAACGCATGTACCATCCCTTGTGGAAAAAAATTCATTGTTATGTGGTGTGCACTGAACAACTCACTTATTTTTCTCCACAAGACTTGAATTCATTTATGATCTTTCATGATATTTTTTTAACCAGTGGAAGTGCCTTTGTGAAATGATCAACATTACACAGGTGGTAAATCCATGAAAATGAAGAAACTACCTAGAATTTAATCTTAAACCAGATAAATAATAAAATAATAGTAGAAATAATATCACTATTGATAAATACATTCCCTTATAGTTTTGATGAATGCCAATAAACAATACTGAATATTATAAACACAAAAAAAAATACTATATTATTTTTTTAGAATAGACCTGTAGACACCTAAAAATGACTTAGGCCTACAAGCGACATTTTATCACCTTTTTCCCTAGCATAATTATGACATTTTAATTATGTTTCTAACCCACATTTAACTATTAATTAAATAATTCATAATTATTTAATTAATTCATAATCTCTCATTCTTCATGATTATTAAATAAATAAATCTTATTTATTTATTTTAATATGTCACTAATTGTCAAAGTCTTCTAATAATTAAATAAAGTCATCAATTTATTTAATTAATCCTTATCATTAAAGTCATCTTGGTTATTTAATTAATATATTTTAAATATATTGATTTAATTCCTAAATCCTCTCTTAATTAAATAAATTCATTTATTTATTTAATTAAGTAATTGTCTCTTAATTAAAATTAAATAATTATTATTAATTATTTAATTGCCTTATGTGACACTTCTATATTTTTAAATAAAGAAAATCATTTAAAAATATCTTCACATAGTTAACTGATTCTTCATTTAGTAATTGATTTCAAAAATCAATTACTTATTATCTCACAAAATCTCTATTTTGAATTAATTTAATTCAAAATGGAATTATTCCTCTACAAATCAAGTAATTTCTAAAATTACTGATTTTCTAAAATCTCATCTTTTTGTCTTATGATTTTTACTAATTTCATCTCAACTGTCACATTTAGTCTTGATTTAATTCATTTAATTAAATCTTATTTACACCTATGGGTATTTTACCCTAACCCTAATTAGGGTTTCCTTATTGAATCTTGACCTTTGATTGTAGGGTATTCTTCAATCTTTCATCTTGTCCGTTCATTCAAGATTGCATTTTCTATAAAATGACAATCTTGATTTCATTTCTGGATCCATGATCATTTAATATAAACTTTTATTATAGGCATTCTAGAGATCATAGACTTTATTTACTATTTGCATATTGGAAATTGCTTTCTAGTGTGCATAGTTTGATATTTTAAAATCCTTCAAAAGCATTGTTAAGGCTAGGCATTAGAGAAGTTTGCTCATAAAGAAATCTGAGGGCATTCCATCATTTGCAGCAAGGCTTGAGAAGGTGGAATGGAAGCAATCATCAATAGAGAAGATTGGTGAGATCATTCCATTTCACTTTATTTTCTTTTTTATATTCTTATGTGTTTCATTGTTTGATATTAAACTAACTTGCAGGTATAGTTAATTGTTTGAATCTTATCTTGCAGGATTTTTTAGATCATTACATTGGTGAACCCAACAAGTTTGTTTAACACAATTTTTTGTAGATTTGTTGCTTTTCTTGTTTGTTTTTGTTGTTTTGCAGGTTACAGCCGAGAATTCGCACAAAATCCCATCATCTTCTTTACAGCACAGAAAAATGGGCGAATGAAAATTTAAAAAATGATTATCTAGGTTTTGTAGACCTTGTTCCTAGATTTCCAAAACTTCAAACGATTTAAAATTTCATTAAGATTTGAGAAAGTTATGGCCATTTTACTATTTGCTATTTTTTTTAAATTCTGGTAAAAATTTCGCCTTTGAGATTTGTAATCTGGATCCAAAGCGACCGCGGCCAGTCTTTTTTTTTCTGGGTTTTAAATGAACCAATCCTAGGGTAGACACACTTAAGGATTAAATTTATCAGCCCTAGGGTAGGAATTTTTTTTAAAATTTGGAATTTATCAATCTAGGATAGTCACCACACAAAATTTTGTTGAATTAAAATGAACACCATGTCTGTGTGAAGCAACATCTTCACTTAGATTAGAAAATATTTTTTTGTGGGCTTAAAATTGAACACTTGTTTTGTGTGTTTTGGATAGTAGGCATATGCTCTCCCCTTTACTGGGTGATCAAAAATCTAGACCTATCTTTTCTTTCATACTTATGCATTTACTGCTTTCATACAACCCTTAGCAGGCCTGCCGTAGTGGAAAAAAGTACTCACCATACGGGAACGACCTAAGTGGGAACACCTAAAGCCAAGGTTTCCAACCCACTATAATCAAAAGCAAGTTGTTGATGAAAATCCAACTTGACAGTAGTTGACAGGATAGCCATCCCCAAAACCTTTGTTCTAAAGGTTGGGAGGTCTCTCGAGGGAGTATATCCATTGTCACACTGAACGGAAAGACTTACTAAGAACCTAGTGTAGTAGCCAGCCGTGTCAGTAACTAGAAATCCTTTCAATCACGGTGCAAGGGGAGGGAAGAATCTCCCCCCAAGACACTCACCATATAATCACCACAGACTGTTTGCTCAGGGGATTCGGTATCCACTTCCGTCACCTTGAGTACGCACCTGGAAAAGACAAAATCACGAGCGCCCTCTAGGGGGTGACAAGGCTGTGTGAGTCGACGTGATTTTAAGATGTGGGCTATGATTGTGAGGATAAACCACTTGACTTTTAAGAGTGAGTCTATTTGAACAAGCATTTCATATTGTTTTGATTTTTGTGTTTGCCAAAAATCTTCAAACAAATTGCAAAATCACAAACTGAAATCACAAAAAAATGGTCAAAAATTATAAACTGTCTTCCTTCACTGTTTCAAGTCAAACTAGACTCTAAACTACTCAATCATCATTAAAACATTGCATTTTTAGATACCATCTAGCCCATTAATTTGCATTGGTAGCTTCATCACCTCTCTAGACACTCGCTTTGGCAGATTTTAGGAGTTGACTCTTGTCATCCATTGTCCAAACTTTGCATTCATTAGTAGGTTGTAATTGGACCCAATTACCTTTGTCATTTCATCAAGTCTTTGGTGAATTATTTCCCACTCAATAGTCTAGTGTGGAAATTTCACTTTGTCTTAGTTATAGTCCTTCCACGGTCCATTGATTTTCCAAAAGTTGAATCATTGCACAAACATTGCTTGTCCAAGTTTGTCCTTTTTAGATCTCTCATTACTAAGTGCATCTTAGGCTCCATTAGTTGCATGTCATTTAGCTCATCCTTTTAGTACCACACCATCCTTGCATTCACAAGCCTTTAGTCCTGTTTGCATTCATAGCATCCTTTAAAAATCCAAAAAGAAACCAAAAAAGACATAGTCTCATATTTAGATCATTTTCTCCATCATCCCAAGTTGAGCAAAACTTTGTATGGTTGGAACTAGACTACAGAAAAAGAAATGACTTATGGATTCTTTTAGACAAGACAACAACTTTCCTAAGTTCACAACTGGCATGGACTCATTTCCCAATACCATGACTAATCCTTGTTTTGACATGGAAAATTCCACAATCAATCCTTTTAGTGAGATGAACATGCCATCATCTCCCTCACATATTTTTGAACCATTTATCCGACGGGATCAAAATGGGGATGTCTTTGAAGAAGACATATTAGCTGCCGCTCAACATCCAGAAGTTGCTGCTTTTATAGAAGAAGTAGTCTTAAATGACTCTTCTAGATTTCTAGCTATGCTCCTTGACCAAGGGGCTAAGTTACCAAAGGGATTTGACCTTAACACACTTAGACCAACTTCTCCCACTCCAACATCATACATGGGAGCCTCTTCACAAAACATCATCAACACAATCCATGCTACCTCCCTTGGTCACACTACCACCATAGCCAACACAACATCTATTGGGGGATCATCCTCCCACACCAACACCACATCACAATCCATCCCACAACAAACATCCACTATTCCTTCACAAAAAATGGCAGAAACCACATCAAACCTCCTTGGAACCACATCTAGTTCCATGAATACATCGACAAACCTACTATTAGGTTCTTCAAGCACCATAGCAACCAACTCATCTAACCCATTTGGGAGAAATAAACGACAGGTTCTCATCTAAGGCACCCAATACACTTCATCACAAGTCAATACCAGCATTCCTATGACCCAAAACACCCACATTCCTCAAGGTCATAATCGTTTATTTGGGCAAGGCAATCAAAGCACCCAATCATATACTCCATTTGGGCATCAACAAACTCAAAATCAACAAGGCACTCCATTTGGAAATCAACAAGGTCACAACCAACACGGTCCTCAAATCCAGTCCAATATAGCAGGATACCACATTCCCACTTATGCTTCTCAAGTCCATACACAGCAGCACATCCCTCATCAAAGTAATAACTACCAAGAACCGCCTCACCACAACAATCATTTTGCTCGCAGACAACCCATTCCCAATCAACACATCTCACAACATTTGGGGAATCAAATCTCATCCACCACCAACATAGGTAATGCTACCAACCATACAATGGTGGAAACACTCACACAACAACTAGCTGCTCTTCAAACACAAGTGGAGACCTTGCAACAATCCAACAAAAAGTCATACATGTCACATGACTTGTGTCCCTATCCATTTGATACAACTTTATATATGCCACCATTTCCTCATGGATATGTGGTCCCTCATTTTCCCAAGTATAAAGGCAAAACAAACCCCCTTGAACACATAAGGGAATTCACAACTAGTTGTATTGACATTGCTTACGAACAAACTTATCTCATGAGACTCTTCTCTAGAAGTCTTGGAGGTCATGCACTAGAATGGTTCTCACTTTTGCCTAAAGGAATAAAAACATGGGATGAATTGGCAAACAAGTTTGTCAAAAACTATGCTTACAATATTGACACGGACATTGACATCGCTTCCTTATGCAAACTTACCCAAGAGGATGCAGGAGAAACTTTCATTCCATTCTTTCAAAGATGGAGAACCTTAGCAAGCAGATGTCCGCTAGAAATACTTGAAAAGGAAAAAGTAACTATGTTTGTGCAAAATCTCCTTGGACTGCTAAGGTATGGCCTACAAGTTCATTGTTGCACCACTTTTGTTGACCTTGTTGAAAAGGGTGTTCAACTCGAAAAAGCCTTGATTGCCAAAGGTGAATTGAAATATGGTAACAAAATCATCAACATCACCACCAATAACAACCCAAGTAGTTCAAATGACAAAAACAAATATTGGGTTAAGAATAAGCACATCACAAATGATGGTGTAGTTGATGCAAAAACTGTCAATGCAACAGGTCATGTACTCACAATCAAAGGAGTACACAATCAAAATGCACCTGTAACTACACCGACACCAACTGCCAATGCTATCCAAAACAATCACGCGCAATCTAACCAAAGGCAGTTGCGTCAACCCCGACAGTTCCAAAAGCGCACATACACCCCTTTGGGTGAACCTATCGAAACTGTCTTAAAGAAACTTCTTCAAAATGGCATCATCACGCTGGAAGAGCCTAAACCGTATGACCCTGGTCAGTTCAAGCCGTCATGGTGGGATGACAATTCATTTTGTGATTACCACCGTACCAAAGGGCACAAAACTTCCTCTTGCCACCAATTGCAAAATCTGGTGCAAGATCTCATTGAAAACCACACTATACAGCTGGGTGGGCAGTCATTTACATCTAATGCGGATCATACTATTCACAAAAATCCACTGCAGGATCATAACAATGCTTCCTCCTCTAACACAAAGAATACCCACAATCAAGCCAACCACATCCGCCCGGTCTACAATACTGTCCACCCTCCATACAAGTATCCCGATGGCACCATTATTAACAATCTTCGTGCTGCTAATGAATATGAATCTATTAATACCATCAACATCAAAAGAGCTCCAAAATGCAATGTGACTACGCGTAAAGGCAAGATCACTATCCCGGGTCCTTCACCCCATCAACCAAGGATCACCATACCTGGGCCATCCGCTAGACAATCCACCCCAAAACCAGAGTTTAGCATTGTTGAGAAGTTAAATAAAACACCTGCTCAAATATCCATTCTTGAACTACTTTGTATTTCACCCACGCATAAGGCCATCCTCGATAAAGTCTTGCAAGAGTCGTCTGTCCCAACCAGCATTGATGTCAACCACTTTCAAACTATGGTCGGATACCTGAATTCACCCCATCACATCACCTTTTCTGACAGTGACTATTCCTCGCCAAAACCATCCCACAATGATGCCCTTCACATTGAGGTTTTTGTCCATAAGCACAAGGTTACACGAGTTCTAGTAGATGGCAGAGCAGGATTGAACATCTGCTCTCTAAAATTGGTTAAAGCTCTTGGTTTCTTTGATGCATGTGTAGATGCTAGCAAGAGCATCGCCATCAAGGCATACGATGATGAAGAACGCGCTTCTAAAGGTGTCATTACAGTCCCACTCCGGGTAGGACCAGTTATCATAGATACAACATGCCAAGTCCTAGATCGTGATATACACTACAATATCTTACTTGGTCGCCCCTGGATTCATGCTCTAAAGGCCATTCCATCCACATATCACCAATGCCTGAAATTCCCCTTTGATGGTACTGAGATCACTATCCCAGGAGATCTGGATCCATTTCAATACTGTACCAACTTGCGAGCCACTGCTAAACACCAAGTACCCATCAACCGGGAGGCCTTTTCTTCCACCTCATCCAAATATATTGACCCATTGATGCTTATGAAGTCATCCACTCCATCACATTCTACCACACCATTTGCCTCAGCCTCCATCCCAAGTAAAAACCTTTAGATTCAGGACCTTGGTTGTGGAGAATTCAAGTTGAACATGGCTTACTGCATCACCACAATACCAAAGCCACCCAAAGTCTATGGTAGACCATGTTTTGCAATAGAGCCCAAAACAACTTTCAAAGTTCCCCCAAAAATTGTCTTCACATGGTGGGGTGATATGGGTAATGAAGTGATTATCAACATAGAGGATTGGATCTACAAAGACCCAAAAGAGTTATCTCCCCTACCAGTACATCTTTATGGCAAGGGCTATGATATATGCAAAACCCTAGGTTTTGATGGCACAAGTGGTCTAGGAAAGAATAACAATGGAAGGAGGGAACCAGTCATTGTTTCTACGAGACCAAGATACATAGGGCTAGGGTTTGACCAACTCAGAACTAACGACCAACGTATCTATGAACTTTCAAGTGAGGACATAACGGCTTCAGAAAGTGTTGAGACATGCGAAGAATCCCTTACCGAAACTGACTCAAATGAATGGGAATGGGGATCTGACAAAACTATAAGTGACTATGGCATTGACGAACTATTCCTAGAACTTGGCCAACTTTCCTTCGCAGAACGCTTCAACCAGAAATATAACATTGACCCTATTGACCAACATTCTAAAAATAAAGAATGGGTGCGCATTCCTTGGAACCCAAAAGAACACAAGGTGTTGTCGACAATACCTGAATCATCCCACCCCATCCTTGAGATCACCCATGAGCCTAACCTACCTAAGCCCACTATCCATACCTCTAAAATGCCAACCACTATTCAAGATGGTTTTATCCCATACTATGACTTTGAATTTGACTCATCTGACTCTGAATATGGTCCATCCATTGCATCCGACACAGAAAGAGAAATTGACAACTTTGCCTTCACCCTTGAGGCATCAGTTTACACACTTTCTAAATCCTCCCCATCTTTTACCAACACTAACGATGGGATCACATTAGTATATCCATAATTGATTGACTAGGACCAACAAGAACCGCCAACTTTGGACATCTTTCAGAATGATGAAGCAATAGTAGAGTTCATGGGGCTCTGAGAAGGTATACCATGGGGTGATCATAAGGCAGGATTTGCTATTGACCTAGATTGTGCAGCTTACTTCGGGGAGATGGTACAATCCTCCAGTCGCAAAAGTAAAAATGATAAAACAAAAAAAGAAATATCTTTAGGTGAAAACTGCAAGGCACCTTCTGATAACAAAATAGTAAAAATAAAGGTCGTATCCGAAGGTGAAAACCTCTCTGAGGCGCCTAAGGATGGAGGATTGGACTTTCTTCCCATTACACAGGAGAAATCGGCAATGTTAATTGAAGACACCATCAAAGTTAACAAAGCCACACCAAAGCATCCCAAAATGGTTCTCTTTGTTGCATCACTAACTAAGGAAGAAAAACCTGAGTTCCAACAATTCTTCATAGTAAGAAAAGTTAACTTTGCTTGGTCATATTCTGATATGCCAGGTCTAGATCCGGAACTGGTTCGACATCACCTTCCACTGATCCCAAATATCAAGTCGGTCAAACAAAAGCTACGAAAGATGCACCTGCAGATCGCACTACTTGTCAAGGCAGAATTTAAAAAGTTACTAGATGTTGAATTCATAAGATCAATTGATTATGCAGATTGGATATCAAACATTGTTCCTGTTACCAAGCCGAATGGCCAAATCCATATCTGCACAAATTTTAGAGATTTGAATAAGGCTTGCCCAAAAGATGACTTCCCCCTACCAAACATAGACATGATTGTTGACCTCACGGAAGGATATGAGATGTTATCTCTCATGGATGGCTTCTCCGGCTACAACCAAATCAGAATTGCAATAGAAGATCAACATAAAACAACATTCACTTATCCTTGGGGAACATACTGTTGGAATGTCATGCCTTTTGGCCTAAAGAATGTAGGCGCCACATACCAAAGGGCTATGACAACAATTTTTCATGACATGATGCACACTATAATGGAAGATTGATTATGTGGATGACCTATTAGCAAAATCTTTGACAAGGAAAGAACATCTCAAAGTCTTAGACAAAATTTTCAGACGGCTTGAAGATTACAAGGTTAGATTGAACCCAAAGAAATGTGTTTTTGGAGTCACTTTAGGAAAACTGCTAGGATACATCATTTCAAGATGAGGCATTGAGGTTGACCCAGCAAAGGTAAGAGCAATTCTGAACATGCCTCCACCAAAGGGAATTAGTGAGTTGCATACACTTCAAGGCAGATTACATTCTATTCGCTGATTCATCGCACAATTGGCAGACAAGTGTCAACCATTCCAATATCTACTACACAAAAGTAATCCTTTTGTATGGAAAAATAAATGCAACATAGCCTTTGACCAAATTAAAGAGTATCTACTAACACCACCAGTATTGATGCCGCCTATTGAGGGCAAGCCATTAATCTTATATGTTTTAGCAACAACAAATGCATTGGAGGCATTATTAGCGCAAAATGACCATGAAGAAAAAGAAAGAGCCATATACTACATCAGTCGCATGCTAATTGGATATGAGCTCAATTACACAACCATTGAAAGGGCATGCCTTGCAGTTGTTTTTGCGGCACAAAAACTTAGACACTATATGTTGAGCCATCAAACATATTTAGTGGCAAAGATTGACCCATTAAAGTATCTCCTTAGTCGAGCAGCATTAACAGGCCATTTGGCAAAATGGGTTATGATATTAAGCGAGTATGATATACAGTATGTGGAGCACAAGGCTATAAAAGGGAAAGTCATAGCAGATCAATTGGCTGATGCACCAATCTCGGCCACTCATCCTCTGATAGCTGATTTTCTGGATGAGTCTATTTTTCACGCCGAACTAGCTCTACCATGGAAATTATACTTTGATGGATCCCACACTGGTCATGGCTCAGGAGCTGGCATATTATTTATCACACCACAAGGGGATTCAATTCCTAAATCATTTTGGATTGCTTTCCCTTGTACAAATAATATTGCAAAATATGAGGCATTGGTCACAGGTCTCATAATCGCAATCAAATGGAAAATTCAGACATTGCTCGTATTCGAAGATTCTCAATTGGTCATCGATCAAGTGAATGATGACTATGACACAAAGGATGAGAAATTGATTCCCTATAAAAGAATGGTGGATAGTTTCCAAGGGTATTTCAAAATGATTGCATTTGAACAAATCCCACGAACACAGAATAAAGCAGCTGATGCAATGGCTACCATTGGATCTCTCCTAGACATCCCCAAGAATGTGTCACAGTTTGAATTCTTAGTAGAACAACTTTTGATGCCGGCATACGATATCCCAGAGTCAGAAATGGTGTGTGAGATTGTTGGTCCCAGTTCGCCATGGTATCAAGACATATACAACTATCTTAAATCCCAAACCCTCCCACCCAACCTGTCTAACAACCAAAGAAAATCCTTTATCCAAAAAGCAGCTAGACATACCATCGTCAGTGACACCTTATACTGCCATGGCTTTGACAACACCCTTCTTCGTTTTCTCGATACTGATGAAGCCTAAATGACCTTATGGGAAGTACATGAGGGTATATGTGGATCTCATTCGAGTGGTCCAACCTTAGCTAGGAAAGTCACCAGATTGGGATACTACTGGCCGACATTGGAAAAGGATGCTCTTCAGTTTGTCAGAACATGTCGAAAATGCCAAGCACATAGTGACCTGATTCATGCACCGGCACAAGAATTAAGACCTATCACTTCTCCATGGCCTTTTGCACAATAGGGACCCGACCTCATGGGTAAGATCCATCCATCCTCGGCTAATGGCCATAAATTCATAATCATTGCCACTGAGTATTTTACTAAGTGGATTGAAGCCGTCCCTCTCACTTATATCACCGGAAAGCAAATATCCAAGTTTATTCTAAATTACATCATTTGCCGATATGGTGTCCCACAATCCATCATCACAAATAACGGAAGAAAATTCAAAAATCAAGACGTTCGTGAACTTTGTGAGCGATTCCACATCCAACACCATTTTTTCACCCCATACTACCCACAAGGTAACGGCCAAGATGAGGCATCTAATAAAACAATCCTTCACATCTTGAAGAAGACCGTCAATGACGCTGGCCGAGATTGGCACCTGCAACTCAATCCTGCTTTATGGGCTTATCGCACCAACATCCGTACCCCCACTGGAGCCACTCCATTTTCCCTGGTCTATGGATCTGAGGCTATTTTACCCATCGAGGTCAAAATTCTTTCTCTCTGAGTCTCTTTGAAAGGAATGACTGATGATGAAGAATACAGATATACTCATCTCCATGAGTTAGAAATGCTACAAGAAAGATGACAAAATGCCTTAAATCATCTACAGGCATATCAAAATCATCTTTGCCGAAGTTATAACAAGAGTCATGGTGAGAAAGTTTGAAATCGGTGACTTGGTTCTCATGCAGAACCCCAGAAATCAGGTGGACCATGAAAAGCTAGGCAAGTTTGAAGCTAATTGGCTTGGTCCTTACATCATTACTGCCGTATTTGGTTTCGGAGCTTATCAGTTGGCCACACCTAATGGAGAACAGCTGACAAAACCCATCAACAGTCTACATCTAAGAAAGTTCTACACATAGCATCAAAAAGCTGAGCTAAACACCTACAAAATACAAAAAAAAAATTGAAAAATACAAAAAAATCGTCCCTTGATGAAAACTTGGCAAACAAGCGTCTTGGTGACACCAAAAAAGTCAAAAAATGGCAAAAATAGTAAAAAGAAATAAATTCATCCAATAGTGAAAACCTGGCAAACAGGTGCCATGTGTAGTTGATCATTGCTTCGCCATCTACTATCACTCAAATCAATCTTTACCCATTTGTCATAATCAGAAAGGCCTGACACATTCATGACATCTGTCCTAAGTCCTATCAATTCCGACCATGGTTAACATTTGGTTGACATCATTCCTTACATATCCTAGCCTTTATCTTGCATCTACCTATCTCCATATCTTTGAACTTGGGTATTCCCTAACTTTTCTGGGGGCAAGAACTTTATTGTGTAACTGTAGTGGGTACCACGCATGATCCTGCATTCTAAAAAGTCTTGAAAAAATCCTAAAAATCTGAAAAAGTCTTGAAAAAAGACCTAAAAATTGAAAAATGTCCTGAGAAAATACAAAAACATCCAAATCAATGTCAAAATCCCAAAAATAGAGTCAAAATGTCTATCTTATCAATACGATCAATTCAATTGATCATGTCATTCAATCTTTTGTCCATGTCCGACCTACATTGTCTTTGCGCATTTGCTACGTAGGCAAGATTCATCTCTGAATCCCCAAGACATTAGGTCAGTCCTTCTAGGTTTGTCACAAAATAAATCATGATTCAAACTATTGTCCTTTAGACAAGTTCATTGGTTAGGTCGAACTACAAGGTCTCTAAGTGCACGATGTAGGCAAGGCCATCAATCGATGAGCCCCCGAGGCCACACTAGGTTAGTCCATTAGGGTTCATGGCACTACACTGGCACACACGTCAAAGGTCTTCAATCATTTTCCACATGGGAAAACTCCTAAAACAAAGTAAAACAATCTCTTATTCAACATGACAATCTCATCAGTGCATCACTCATATCATCAAGGTAAAATCAACATCTAGTCAAACACAGGTCAAATTCAGTCAAATCAAGTCAAATCATCAGAAACCAGTCAAACTGTCAAATTTCAGTTAGTCTTTAGATGAATCCTTCTAAATGATAACCGTTGTCATTTATGCCTTAGGATGTGTCCTTCCTAGGTGTCGTCATCGTCCTTTCGACATTTTGAGCGATCTTCTTGACAATTAAAGATCACTCTTCCTGACATCAGTATTCTTCAGATGAGTACTTCTGACGAACCAACTCTATCATTTATGCCTTAGGATGTGTCCTTCCTAGGCATCGTCATTAGTTCGAGGGACCCCTTACAACCATTAGGGATCAAATCCTCTCGACATCGGCATTATTCAGGATGTGTCCTTCCTGAATTCACCAAGTCTCGACATTTTTTAAGGTCATCAAAACATTAAAAATTCAGACATCTCGACATTATCAAACATGGCATCTTAACATCAGAACGGTGGATATCCAGACGCACTTGGCAAACACTTGACAATTGTCTTTTGATATTTTATCAAGTTATTAGTTTTTCAGTGAGATCCCATTAAGCAGGATTTAGAGAAGCAAGGATGTAGCATGACAATTGACATGCATGACTATTAGCTTCTCAGTGAGGTCTTGATCCTAGGATTTAGAAAAGCAACGACATATCATGATAGGGACTTTATTTTTGTATTTTGGAAATCATGTCACTAGTTTCTCAAGGATGTCCTAGAAACAGGATTTAGAGAAGCAGCGACGTTTCATGATCTGTCCTTGTCTTTTTCTGCTTGTGGTTGATTCGGACAAAGATTGGGGCAATAATGCTCTTGGTATGAGTCAAAATCTTCCTTGTCTATGACTGCTTGTCTTATGTGATGGTACGGCCTTGCACAATTTTATCTCTGTCATATCATGGTCTTTTTTGGCCATCACAATAATCTGCGCAATGATGATTAAGAGCAATAAATATTAAAAGTCCTATTGTAAGGTTTGAAGGATTTGGTCTAGGAATTAACATGCATCATCTTTAATCGTGTCATCTTCTCTCACCCATCTCATATAAGCATTGCATCCATATCATCATCCATATCTTTTGCACTAACATTTCTTTGTCTTGTCATATTCTAGTCTTCTCATTAATTTCGAGAGCACGCTCGTGTTCTTGGAACCCAACTATCCTCTCGAGGGGGCATACCACTACCTCGTCATTCTTCCTCAACTTATTTTGCACCAGGGCATGTTCTGGACTTGTTTTCTTTGCCATAACACGACAAGTTGCATTATGACAAAGAGGGGCAAATGTAGACACCTAAAAATGACTTAGGCCTACAAGCGACATTTTATGACCTTTTTCCCTAGCATAATTATGACATTTTAATTATGTTTCTAACCCACATTTAACTATTAATTAAATAATTCATAATTATTTAATTAATTCATAATCTCTCATTCTTCATGATTATTAAATAAATAAATCTTATTTATTTATTTTAATATGTCACTAATTGTCAAAGTCTTCTAATAATTAAATAAAGTCATCAATTTATTTAATTAATCCTTATCATTAAAGTCATCTTGGTTATTTAATTAATATATTTTAAATATATTGATTTAATTCCTAAATCCTCTCTTAATTAAATAAACTCATTTATTTATTTAATTAAGTAATTGTCTCTTAATTAAAATTAAATAATTATTATTAATTATTTAATTGCCTTATGTGACACTTCTATATTTTTAAATAAAGAAAATCATTTAAAAATATCTTCACATAGTTGATTGATTCTTCATTTAGTAATTGATTTCAAAAATCAATTACTTATTATCTCACAAAATCTCTATTTTGAATTAATTTAATTCAAAATGGAATTATTCCTCTACAAATCAAGTAATTTCTAAAATTACTGATTTTCTAAAATCTCATCCTTTTGTCTTATGATTTTTACTAATTTCATCTCAACTGTCACATTTAGTCTTGATTTAATTCATTTAATTAAATCTTATTTACACCTATGGGTATTTTACCCTAACCCTAATTAGGGTTGCCTTATTGAATCTTGACCTTTGATTGTAGGGTATTCTTCAATCTTTCATCTTGTCCGTTCATTCAAGATTGCATTTTCTACAAAATGACAATCTTGATTTCATTTTCGGATCCATGATCATTTAATATAAACTTTTATTATAGGCATTCTAGAGATCATAGACTTTATTTACTATTTGCATATTGGAAATTGCTTTCTAGTGTGCATAGTTTGATATTTTAAAATCCTTCGAAAGCATTGTTAAGGCTAGGCATTAGAAGAAGTTTGCTCATAAAGAAATTTGAGGGCATTCCATCATTTGCAGCAAGGCTTGAGAAGGTGCAATGGAAGCAATCATGAATAAAGAAGATTGGTGAGATCATTCCATTTCACTTTATTTTCCTTTTTATATTCTTATGTGTTTCATTGCTTGATATTAAACTAACTTGCAGGTACAGTTAATTGTTTGAATCTTATCTTGCAGGATTTTTTAGATCATTACAAGACCAACTTCATAAGAAACATTCAATACATTGTTTCATAACATAGAAGAACATTAAGGATTTTTTTTTAAAAACTCATAATCTGATTACAATGTAGTGTTGGAAGCTTTTTAATTGATAAATTAAAACATACTAAAATAATTGAATCTGTGGTAGTGAATGACAAGTAAATTAGATGATGCACATGATAGTGAATTGCATGCAAACTAGCTAGTTCGTATTAGTTACCAACATAATATCCTTTGATATGGAAAGGATTCACAATACAATTTTGGAGCATCTAATACTGAATCTTTGCAATAGTTTTAGTTAAAATATTTACAATTTGTTCTTTAGTCTTGATATACCCGACTCCTACTAACTTCTTTTGTGCTAAATCTCTAATAAAATGATACTTAAGATCAAATTATTTAGTTCTACTATGATGCACTAGACTTTTTTCCAATTTGATTATTCTCATATTATTAAAAAATAATATTGTGCATACAATATGTTTCTCTCCAATTTCTTCAAGAAATTTCTTAATCCATAATGTTTGAGTTCTTGTAAAAGTGACTACAACATATTTTTGTTCTATTAGGGAAAGGGAGACTATGTATCACTTCTTTGAGATCCATGTAACCAATCCAAAACTAAAGGATAAAATAATAGAATTGTATAATTTTGATCATCCATACTACCACCTCAATTGGAATCACTAAATCCAACTTGTTGGAACTCTTTAGAATGTATTAATGAGTGCAAAATTTAAGATTTCTAAATTCATCTTTCATATTAGAATTGATACTTATATATACAAGATTCATCAACTTATAAATTTAAGTTGACTCTTGCTTCCAGTGAAGCCATTCTATTGAAAATAACCATAAATCCTAGCATACCAAGTTCTTGTTCCATGTTTGATGTCATTAAGGCCTTCTTCATCTTGTAGACTTGATATTCTTTTCATTGAACCTCAAAATGTTGTTGTTGTTCTATGTGGATTTACTAATCATGTGACTGATTTTTTGCACTGAAAAATGAAAAATGAATTTGTAAAAAACTAATTCTAGAAGCTTCCAAAAGGCTTGTTATAGGTGATTGGGATGTAAGTTGTGGTATGACATTCATGATATTATATTTTTTTTTGCATTGGATGTCTGAGTTTTTGTGGATGTATCCCATATTCGATGAACCATGCTAATTTTTTGTACTGATCTCTTTTGTGTTATTCTTCATTGTTATTTTTGGGTTATTTAATCTACATATAATTGTTAATGTCTATTGCTCTGATTTACCTAAATCCTAAAAATTACCCATTCATAAAGGCACTTTTCACATCCATGTGATGAATTCTCAATTTCTTTTGTCTTGCTTAGGAAATAACATTCTAATAGTCTTTTTCTTTCTATGGGAAAAAATTCCCTTGATAATGAATCTCATACCTCTATATGTATCCTTTACCAACTAATCTCAAATTTTGTCTCTCAAGACTCCCATTACTGTTATACTTAGTCTTGTACACCCATTTCATACAAATCTTTCTTTTGTCATGTGGAAGTTCTATAAGCTCTCAAGTATCATTAATATGAATAAAATGTATATCTTCTTGCATCTATTGCACCTAAACCTCATTAATACATAAATATTCAAAAACATGATGGTTCAAAATTAGCTTTTGAAAATAAATAAAAATTATTTTCTCATATCTTTGTTGAACTATGTTGTCATTAGTGTTATCATTGATTTCAACTTATAGTGTAGTAAGTATGTGTTGAAGTAGTGTGGTGTTGATGAGATGACAACCTCTAGTATGGTTGTGGTATTAAGTGTAATATTTGTGTAGTAAGTGTCAATCTCTAGTGTGGATTTATGATCAAATTTTTTTTCTAGTGTTGAGTAAGTGTTTCTAATGCACCGTGTTCACCTGGTTTCTAAATTATTTTGAGAAAATTTTATTAATGAGTGTACAAGGTGAAAAAGTGTGTTAAGTGTTTTGCTCCACATTTCTTCTATCTTTAAGAGGCCTTGTGTTGTTTAGATGTGATGATCAGAGGTGTTCATAGGTGTTATATCTAATTCTTCAAGTTTTTGATCATGTGGTAGTGAAAGATGTGCTTGTAAGAGTTTTGTTTGTGAAGTAGGTTGTCTGGGAGAAATGAAATTGCTCTGCATTGAGATTTCTTGTCTTGCATATTTTGGGATCTGTTAATTTTTACTATATCTACCTTTCCTTGGATGGGTTAATGTTCAATTTTTTTGAAAGCTTGGATTCATTACTTGTATCTAGTGGTAGTTTGATTGGTTACATAAAATGATAATTTTCTTAAAATTTATGTGGTTGTGGAAGTGTTGTTGGATATTTTATTAATTTTGGAATATTCTAGAATGTTTAATAATCTTGCTAAGTGGTTTGTAAGTTTTTTTATACTTGAGAGGCTGAATTTTATTGCTTGGTAAGTGTTTATGTTAGTTTGGATGACCTAGTGTATTATTGTTGAGTGTGGATGTTCTTTGTTGTTTGTGGAAGCATGGTGTAGTTTGTTAGTGTATATTTGCATCCTAGTTAACCTTTAGTGTGGTTTTCCTTAACTTCTTTCCATCATGGAGGTTTTTGGTGCTGACCTATTTAGTGGTTGCACATTTGAGGTGCATACATTTCATTGAGGCCAACATGGAGAAGAGTTTTGAGGTTGCGAATGATATATATACAAGGTCAACCATGCGATGAGATGTGTGTTGCAAAAATTGAATGTGTGTTGAGATATGAGTGCAAGGTTGAATTCTTAAGTCTATTGGAAGTAGTGAGTAGAATGTTTCTACATTTTTAGTCTGCTAGAAGTTGTTGGAGGCAGTGAGTTGAAGGTTATAGATGAGTAGAATTATTGTGGTGGATTATCCTATTGCTTTCAAGTTGTGGGCCTCCCTATAATAGACTTCTATTATTTTTATTCCAAATAGTGAGTCCTTGGTAGTGAGCCCTTAGTAGTAAGCCCCTTGTAGTGAGCTATTATTTCATTTCTTTTTGACATTTAGTGTTTTGGGAAGTGAGCCTATTGTAATTGGATTTCATATATAGAGCGATCCTTGTCTTGGTTTTCCCCAATTAGGGATTTTCACATAAAATTTTGTGTTTTATTGTGTATGGCTATTGATGTGCTGTCATTTCATTTTTTATTCTAATAATGGTTTAAATATTAATAAGGGTTTGAATATTAATGAAGTTTTGAAGGTTTAAATGTACAATATATTCACCCCCTCTCATTTTTCTTATGTGTCTAGCAATTTGTATTAGATAAAAGGTTCCTTTAAATAAAGCTTAACTACTTGAGGTAGATTTGGATGCCATTTAGGAAAGGTGTCAAATATTTTGAATAGGAAAACTGAGAGGGGGGAGGGGTGAATCGATTTTCACTGAGTTAAACTTTTAATTCAATCACTAGACCTAATTCTTAATACTTCTTAAATTATTAATCAACAAATGCCAATGCAGAAACTTAAATCTAACCCATAAACACAATAACACTAGATTTACGTGGAAAACCCAATAAGGGAAAAAAAATGGTGAGGATTAACTCAAACTATAGAGAATATAAAAAATTATTACAAGAGGCTCATTGCATGAAATAAGGCTCACTACTAGAACAAGAACTCATTGTCTAGAAAAAAAGACTCATTGTTTGATAGGGCTAACAACTGAAAGGGCTTGCTACCACAAAGATAAACAGAAGACAAAGAAGAATTGTTACACAGAGACTAAAATCCCAATGCAACAAAGGATTACACCATAATCACTCATAAACATGCATGAATGATAGAGTTCACTATTTTCTCACTACATCCAAAAACTTAGAATTATGCTTCATAATGATCTTCCACACTCATATTACATACACTCACTAAATAGAATCAATGTCACATTTAACTACACTTTCTCTTTTCTCTTATCGCTCTTCTTCTTCGCTCTTGTATATTTCTTCACCACTAACTCATCTTGTATTTATACCATCTTCAACTTTGAAACATATCTGAAGTTCACCATCCAAATTAAAATTCAAATTAGGTCAGTGCCAAAACATCCTAGGGTGTAATTAGAATCAGAGTGACCAAAAAAAATGCTTCAAGGGACCCAAAAAGATCCAACACATTTCATCAACCCCTAAAGTAGTATTTCATAGAAGGTCAACCAAACCAATTTAAAACACATAGAACCATTAAGCATGAATCTCCCAGATGTCAAAAATATATTCAATATAAATAGGGTAACTCAACTCTAGAAGTGCAAGTTATAATATTTCATCAAAGAGAAATCTGAACTAATAAAATTTCTTTGAGACCTCAACTAGAAACATAGAAAACCACAATTCACAACTGGTGAACACAACTTGCACTATAGAATGAATCAACAACCAAAAATATGGATATAGAATCTTCTAACAACCATGAAAAAGATGTCTAAACCACACAAACATATGAGAAAAATCGGACTAAAATCTAGAGCAACCAGTAAATACCTACAACATATCTTCATTACAATTTTCTTAGTATGATCAACATATACAACTAGTAGAAACTAGTTGATAGCTAGTTGAATGGTTGACATCAATGAAAACACCTTGAATCTTTCCATTCTTGCAACAATCTCCCCCTTTGTCATTGATGAAAACACATGATGTGAAAAACAATCAAAGACAGCATACTAGCTTTGAATACACTTTTTTGTTTCTCCCTCTTAATAGACAATCTCTTATACACTTCCTTTTCTTTCACATTCTTCTTCTTCCATTCTTCTTCTCCACATTTGGCATAAATGGAAAAGGAAAAAGAATATTTTACATTGATTTCTTCTTTGACATAAAAAATAGAATACTCACAATGAGAACAGCTGATACTACCTAATCCCCTAAGAGGTAGCCACCAAAAAATCAGTCCAGAATAAAGATAGATCCATCGATCCACCAGACTAATGCATCTCCATAGGTATCTAGTTCAAGAAAGGAGAGGTAATAACCCTCAACTTCTCTTGGAGATACTCAAAAGTATCTTTAGGAAGTGCCTTCGTGAAAATATCAAAAAATTGATCCTTCATCGAAACATACTCAAGATTTACTTCATTCTCCATGAATTCCTCTCTCAAGAAATGATACCTAATAGATGTATGCTTCATCCTCAAGTGCATCACCAAATTATTTGAAATGTTAATTGCAGTTGTAAAAATAAAATAGAAATGGGATCATCATATACCAGTCTGATATCTTTCAATGTTTGTTGCATCCATGGAACTTGTGTACAACAAGATGCAACGAAAATATACTCATTTTCAATGGTAGACAAGGAGACTGAATCTTGATATTTAGTCAACCATGCCACCAATCTACATCTAAGAAATAATGCACCACAACTTTTACTCTTTTTGTTATCTACACATCTCACCCAATCTACATTTGTATAGTCACTAAGTGTAAAGTCAATATTTTTAGGATACCATAATCCATAATATGTATTTCCATTGAAATATCTGAATATTATTTTAACATCAACAACATGTGTTTCCTTAGGATCTCCTTGAAATATATCCATGTGATAGACAACATGCATGATATCTAGTCTAGTAGCAATCAAATATAATAGTCCACCAGCCATAGATCTATACTTTCTTTGATCATCCTTAGGTGAATTATCATCTTTAGCCAATTTGCAACCAATCCCCATAGGAATACTCATCATTTTGGAACCATCCATCCCAAACTTCTTCAACATCTCTCTCACATAGACCATGAAATGAAAATTCCTATCTCTATTTGATTAATTTGTAGCGCAAGAAAGAAAATTTTCTCGCCAAACATAGACATTTCATTCTTTCTACATCTCTTCTACAAACATCTTACACATATTTTCATTTCCTCTAAAGATAATATCATCAGCATACACAACTGCAATCAAGATTTTTTAATTTTCAATCTTAAAGTACATATTATTATTTGTCGTACCTTTGTTAAAACCTTTCTGAATCAAATACCTATCTAACCTTGTATACCAAGCTCTAGGATCTTGCTTCAATTCACATAAAACTTTCTTCAATCTTCACACCATATCTGATTGATCTATCAACAGGAATTGTTCTAGTTGTTCCATATAGAATTCTTCTTCTAGCTCACCATTAAAAAATGTTGACTTGACATACATTTTATAGACCTTAAAGTCTTTATGAGTAGAAAACACCAAGAAAATCCTTATAGATTCCATTCTTGCTACTAGAGAAAAAGTTTCCTAAAAATCAATAATTCAACTTGTGAGTAACTCTTACACACAAGCCTTGCTTTGTTTCTAACCACTTCTCCATTCTCATTCAATTATTTTTGTATACCCACTTCAATCCAATGATGTTTTTGTTTTTCAATCTTGGGACTAGTTCCCAAGTCCGATTCTTCTCAATCTACATAAGTTCTTTCATTTCTTCCTTCCAATGTTCATCTTTACATGCTTCACTTATAGTCTTTGGTTCAATCTCAAGTAGTAAACATAGATTCACTTCACCAACAACTATGCTTCTAATTAATACACCTTTTTTCTTGTCTCCAATAATCTCACTTTTTGAATGATTCTTCTATACATATATAGGTGTCTTAGGGGACATCACTAGAGCATCTTTGTCTCTTTCATTCTATTCATCTTGCTTCTCTTGCTCATATTTTTCCTATTGTTCCATAATTTCTTCTATTCTTACACAATCATGTTCATCAGATACATATCCATCAATGTCAATATAATTCTTCATTTTCTCATCAACCTTGACATTGAAATTTCTACAATCTTTATCAATATTTTATTGAAGCATCTATATGCCTTGCTTTTAGTAGAATATCCAAGGAAAATTACATCATCACTTCTTGCATAAAATTTCCCAAAGTTTCTTCATCTCTTCTAATATAACATTTTCTTATGAATACCTTAAAATATTTACCTATAGGAATTCTTCCATGACATAGGTCATAGGGAGTCTTTGTATTGTTTTCTCTTGCTTGAACTTGATTGAATACATAAACAACAATATGAATAGATTCTTTCTAGTAGAATTCTAGTAAACTAGCCTGAGTAATCATTGATCTAGCAACCTCTTAAACTATTATATTTTTCCTTTAAACAACTCCATTCTATTGACGAGTTCTTAGAGAAGATAGTTGTCTCTTTATTCCATGCACTTCACAAAACATATTAAACTCATAGGATGTGAATTATCCACCTCTGTTAGACCTTAAGCATTTTATCTTCAAGTTCACTTCATTTTCAAGCATAGCTTTCAATCCCTTGAATCTATCTAATGCATCTAATTTATCTCTAAGAAATGTAACCCATGTATATATAGAATAATCATCAATTAAAATCATAAAGTACCTCTCACCAAGTAGACTCTCTTGTGCGACCATAGAGATTTTTATGAGCTGAATCTAGTAGTCTGGTAGTAGACTATTCCTTTGATTTGTAATGATTTATTTCTTGTTTTCCAAACTAGCAATTCCTACAAATAGCATTAAAAGGATTTGTAATTCTTGATAAATCTCTCACAGCCTGAGCAACACCAATCCTTGCAAATTTATCAAAATTCATGTGAAACATTCTTCTATTTCATAACCAAATATCATTAATCTAAGTCATAAAGAATCCTCCATAAGCACCCTTAGGTTTATAGATATTCCCTTCAGATTTCTTTCCTGTAGAAATCAATGTTCTGGATCCTTTTTCGGATCTCACATCTCTCATCCTTAAATAAAAGATCATATCTTTTTTTGCAAATCTAACCAACACTCAATATATTATTCCTTAAACCCTTAACATAGTAGACAACATCAATATGATGGTTTCCATCAAAACTTATTGAACCTATCCCATAGACTTTAGCACTAGTATCATCTCCAAACATAACCAAGCATCCATTATATTTTCCAAGCTTAATAAACTTAATTTTATCACCATTCATGTGATGTGAACAACCATTATGAACCACCTAATATTTTTTTTATTGTTTAGTATGTAGGGAAAAGATAACCGTACCTTCATTTTTCTCCTTCCCCGAAGGGCTTTTCCTTACCTTTTTTTTCAGAATTAGTAGAAGTAGGCTCATCCTTAATCGCCAAGAAAAAGAATTCATTGTCATCGGGAACTTCATATTTTGAATCCCCATTAGATATACTAGCATTCCCATTCACATAATAATCTCTATTAAAATTCTTCCCTTTCTTTTCTTTATCATATATTTCTTTATTCTTTTTAGCTCTTTCTCGATACTTTACAACATAGTGACCTATTTCTCTACAACTAAAGCATTTAAAGGGAAACTTTCCATATCCTTTTGTTATCCTTCTTACAAAGTTATCTTCTATTTCATGAAATTTTTCTTCATCTGGATCTTCAAATTTTGTAGCTTTAAAAGTAGTCTCTGATTTGCATCCATTCCTTAGGCTCGGCTTCCTCATTTCATAAGATTTCAAAAATCCTAACTGTAGATCCTTAGTGTAGGTCTTATAATCTATAGTCTACTAAATAGCACTCACCTTCTCCCTATAAGCATCAAGAAGAGTTTTAATAATATTCTTTACAATCCTAGTTTCATCTATAGTAGCACTAAGTCCTCACATTCTGGCCACTATCTCATCCAGTCTCTATACATAAGCTTTAACATTCTCATCTTTAGACATGTGTATAAGGTCAAATTGTCTCTCCAAATTTTGTAGTTTTGCCTCTTTAACTCTTTCCAAAGCATCTCATACTTCCTTAGCAATCTTCAAATTTTGTACCTTAATAAACTTGGTATGTACCAGACTATTCTTCAAGATGTATTCCACCTTATTTTTCACTTTGTTTGCTTTGATCTCAGAAGGGGTACTCAAACCATTAGTAGGAGAAGTGTAAGGATTCTTGTAAGATTTCTCCACATCATATTTATAATACTCCAAATATTATTCCATTAATACTTTCGAGATACCATAATTAGTTCCATGCAACCTTGGATTATCATAAATCATTTTTTGAGCCATACTAGACCTTCCTCAAGTGGTTAAGCTCTTCACCAAGGAACCAAGCTCTAATACCAATTTTTGAATATGAAAACTTAGAGGGGGGTTGAATCAGTTGTCACTGAATTAAACTTTTAATTCAATCACCAGACCTAATTCTTAATACTACTTAAATGATTAATCATCAAATGCCAATGTAGAAACTTAAATCCAACACATAAACAAATAACACTAGATTTACATGGAAAACCCAATAAGGCAAAACCCATTGTGAGGATTAAATCACACTATAGAGAATATCATAACTAATTACAATAGGCTCACTACCAAAATAAGGACTCACTATCCAATAGGGCTAACAACCTAGAGGGATCACTACCACAAAGATAAAAAGAAGACTTGTTACAAAGAGACTAAAATATCAATGCAACAAAGGATTCCACCACAATCATTCATAGACATGCATGAATGGTAGAGTTCACCTTCTTCTCATTGCATCTAGAAACTCAACATTAGGCTTTACACTGATTTGCCACACTTGCATCACACACACTCACTAAATAGAATCAATGTCGCATCTAACTACACTTTCTCTTTTCTCTTACCGCTCTTCTTTGCTCTTGTATATTTCTTCACCACTAACTCATCTTGTATTTATACCATCTTCAACTTTGAAACATATCCAAAGTCAGCCATCCAAATTCAAATTTAAATTAGGTCAGCACCAAAACATCCTATGGTGGAATTAGAATGAGGGCAACCCAAAAACATGCTTCAAGGGACCCAAGAAGATTTGACACGCTTCATCAACCTCAAAAGTAGTATTTCACACAAGGTCAGCCAAAACAATGTAAAACACATAGAACCATTAAGCACAAACCTTCCAGATACTGAAACTATCTTCAATAGAATCAAGGAAAATCAGCTCTAGAACCACAAGTCATAATAAATCATCAAAGAGAAATCCAAAAAAATAAAATTTCTCCCAAACCTCAACCAAAAACACAAAAAACCGTAGTTCACAACTAGTGAACACAACTTGCATAGTACAACAAATCAACAAACAAAAATATGGATATAGCATCTCTTAAAAACCATGAAAAACATTTTTTAACCTCACAAACATAGAGAAAATCCATACCAAAATCTAGAGCAATCACTGAATACATGCAATGTATCTTCATTACAATTTTCGCAATATCCTTGACATATACAACCAACAACAACTAGTTGATAGCTATTTGACCAGTTCAAATCAATGAAAACACCTTCAATATTTCCATTCTTGCAACAAAATATTCTATGTTAGATGGAAAAAATTACACTTTCTAGAAGGCCATGATAGAAGGCTATATTGTCTCATTAGGGTTTGCGTATATTGGTAGATGGTCAGCACTCCCCTCAAAATTCGTGACATGGAATAATTGCCTCTCATGGATCCATTAACATTGGTAGTTGTATTGAGCATTAATAGGTCAATCTTTTGGTGCAACGACAACTATGGGCCAATAATTGGTATCAAATAAGGTTCCTCTAAAGAAATTTAATAGATTGAGGTGATCTAAGATGGCATCATACAAGAAGGATAGGTATAGATTAGATGCTACCAACTACTCTCCATGGAAGGCTAGAATGGAGTGTCATTTGATGTGCATTGGTGAAACCTTCTAGAATATTACAAAGAACATATATGTTATTCATCAAAATGGTCCCTCTACTCTTGATGAGATCAAAGAAGCTAAAACTAATATCAGGGCTATAGAAGCATTGTCGAGTGCTCTAATAGATTCAGATATGAAAAATGTGATGGGTCTGAGAACAACACATAAAATCTGGAAGAAGTTGGAAACATTGTATGAAGGATATTCACAAGTGAAAGTTACTAAGCTACAAATTTTGAAAGGAAAGTGGGAAAAATTGAAAATGAGTGAAGAAAAAAACATTATTTCTTTCATGCAAAAAGTATATAAACTAGTGATGGGTATTAGATGTGTCGGTGGAACCTTGGAAGAAGAAGATTGTAGCTAAAGTGCTTAGATCCTTTCCTAAATCTTACAAAATGAAATCTCATGCTATTGAAGAGCTTAGGATAGTAAGAAATGTGACAAGAGATATGTTGATTGGTATTAGAGCCAAAGGTGTTAGGTTTAAATCCCCTCAAGTAATGCTGAGGGGGAGTTTGTTGGTAGATGGCCAGAGCTCCCCTCAAGATTCATTACATGGAAAAACCTCCTCCCATGGATTCATTAACTCTGGTAGTTGTATCGGGCATTAAAAAGTCGATCTTTTGGTGCAATGACAATTGTGGGTCAATAGAGTATGGAAATCTATTCAATATGGTTATACCATACCTACTACTGATCTCCAAAGTGATAATCATATCAAAGAGTATGAAATCAATGGAAAAGAAAGGTATACTATTTTAAGTTGAATTTATTATTCAAAGCTTATGAAGGTGATAAGCTAAAAATTTGGTCAAGAGATCTAGAAGAAGTTGGAATGTGTTAATGATGGAGATGATAGGGTCAAGCAATAAAAGATACAAAATTTCAAATCCAAATCTGAAACCATAAGGATTTCACAAAATGAAGATATTGCAAGCTTCAAGCATAGAGTGGATGAAGTGGTCAATTCCATCAATGGTCTTGGTGGAAAGCTAGAGGAGAGTGAAGTTGTGAAAACAATATTGAGAATCCTTCTTAAATATTATAGTTCTAAATTTTTTTCTATTGAGGAAGCACAAAATTTGGATAAATATTCTAAAGATCAGTTATTTGGTGCTTTCACTAATTTTGATTTAAGATATTTTTTCAAAGATGATTCAAGGAAATAGACTACTTTGAAAGTTAGTGAGAAAGAGAGTAATGATGAATCTGGTCTAGATGATTTTTATGAGGTGGAAAATTTTTTATGAGAAGACTAAAAAGAGAACTAGAAAAGAAAGAGTTAAGTTACCCTTCAAGTGTTTCAATTATGGAAATATAGGTCATTATGCTTCAAAATCTCCAAGAAAAGTTGCTAATGACAAATACAAAGATCGCAAAGAAAATTCTATCAAGAAGAGTTACTATGTTAAGGAATACATCTACATATCTAATGATTAGGAATTTGACACTCCAAATAGAGAAAGTGATGAATGCTTGTTCATGGCTTTGAATGTTGGAACTAATGTTGTTAAGCCTAAAAGATGTGCGAAGTAAATTGCTACGGAAATAGGTCACAACATTGAAGGAACTATGTTTACTACATTTCACACAAAAGAGGAAAGAAATTACTAGATAGTTTATAGCAAATGCTCACACCATGTAATAGGTGATCAAGGTAAAATTGTTAAACTTGAGAAGTTTGATTGTGCTCTTGTTAAGTTTGGTGATGATACATCTAATGATCTGTGGAAAAGGTTCAAGTAGTTTTGATGGAAAAAATAAGACAAATGATGTTCTTTATGTCAAGGGTCTCTGATGTAATATTCTCAATGTAGGAAAAAATTGTAGCAGAGGATATAATCTATTATTTCAATATGGTAGTTTCAAAATCAGAAAAGGAAGCTCCAAAACTTTGGTTGTAGTAGGAACAATGATAGAAGGAATTTTTTATCAAATCATAAGTTCTAGCTGTATGTAATTTATGACTCAAATTAATGAAAGTTAGCTATGGAATAGAAGAATCGGTCAAATCAATTTTCATATCCTAGTGAATATTAGCTCTGATCAAGCTGTGAGAGATGTGCCAAAAAATAATATGCTTGTTAATGTAATTTACAAACAATGTCAAGTGAGAACTTTGGATTTGTTGCATACAAACCTATGTGGACCTACCATAACAAAAATCCCTCAAGGTTCCTAGTATTTTATGTGATTAATTGATGATTACTCTAGAATGACCTGGGTCACCTTTTTTAAAGAAAAATTAGAGGATATAGACAAGTTTAAAGCATTTAAATCTATGGTTGATAATGGATTTCAAAATAAAGTGTTCAATGTTTGACAAATGTGGTGAGTTAGTTTAGAAACATTTTTGAATATCAAAGAATAAAAATACTTTTATCAAATCCTAGGACTCCACAATAAAATGGAGTTGTGGAAAGAAAGAATAAGATAGTTGAAGAAGCAAAACAAACCCTAATGAAGGAAGAAAATCTACCAGATGTCTATTAGAGATATGATATTCACACTGTAGTTTAATTTCTGAATAGACGACAAGCAAGAGTAAATAGTTCACAGACTCCCCATGAGCTATGGTATGAAAGAACTCCTACTATGAAATATTTTATAGTGTTTGGAATAAAATTTTATATTGAGAGAGATGAAGAAAACATAGGAAAGTTTGGTGCAAGATCAGATGAAGGAATATTCCAAAGATATTCGACAAAAAAAAAATCATATAGATACTAAAATAAGAGGCTAAAGAAGATAATTGAAAGTGAAAGTGTTAAAGTGGATGAAGAACCACATTAGAGCTTAGTGTTATTACAAGGATATGAATTTCATGAATCCTTTTGTGGAGAGGAAGAAGAAAAAGAGGAAGATAAATAAAAGGAGATATAAATGAAAGAGGAAGAAGCTTCAAAGAAGACTCTTAAGACTCCTAAAAATGCGTAGAAAAATCATTTAAAGGATAAAATCATTGCAAACAAGAGAAAATGTGTAATGACCAGAAGAAAAGTTTCAATTACAAAGGAACAACTAAATATTTGTTTACTATCTAAAGTAGAACCTAAAAAAATGATTAAAGCATGCAAGGATCAAAATTGGATCAAAGAAATGGAAGAATATTTGAGGTAGATTTTGAAGAATCAAACATGGGAACTGGTCCTCATAACAACAAACAAAAATGTTATAGGAACCAAATGGGTTTTCTGGAACAAGTTGAATGAAGATGGAGAAGTTGAAAACAAGCCTAGGCTTGTGTATAAGGGCTACTCACAAGTGGAAGGAATATATTTTGAGGATAATTTTTCTCCGGTAGAAATAATGGAGGTCATTAGGATTTTTTTCCATTTGTTGCACATATAGACTACAAGTTATATCGAATGGATTTTAAGTCTACATTCCTGAATGGTGAGTTAGAAGAAGAGGTGTACATTGGAAAACTACAAGGTTTTACAATATTTGAAGATCATGACATGGTCTGTAGATTGAAGAAGGCATTATATGGGCTCAAGTAGGCTTTTCAAGCTTGGTATTCAAGACTGGATAGGTACTTATCAAAATGGTATTGTACATAGAAATATTTACTTAAAATTTAATGGAGTTCAAATCCTAATTGTATTTTTGTATTTTGATGCCATAATCTTTGAGAGAAATGAGGAAATGTGTAAAAGGTTTGAAGAAGAGATGGAAAATGAATTTGAAATATCAATGTTTGGGGAGATGAATTTCTTCTTTGGACTACAAATCCGTCATTTTAAAAAAAAAAAATTCCTTTCTCAGAAAAATATGTCAAGGAAATGTTGAAGAAGTTTGGAATGGATAACATTAAACTAGTATGTACTCCCCTAGTTTCTAGTTGTAGATTGAGAAAAAATGATGAATCTCCTAAGATACATCAAAGCAAGTATAGATCAATGATTGGTGGACTACTATATCTAACTACAACTAGACAAAACATCATACATGTAGTTTATATTGTGGAAATATTTCAAGATCCCAAAGAATCACATGTGGCAGTAGTCAAGATATTTTTTAGATATTTGGATGACAAAAGAAGAACAAGTGGATATGATTTCTTCCTTTGAAATAGTTTGGTTTCTTGATTGAGTAAGAAGTAGGATTTTGTTTCATTATCTATTGTAGATGTAGAATATATTTTTGTAGCATCCTACTACACATGGTTGTTGTGTATGAAGTAGAAATTGAAAGATATCAAAGTATCATACGATGAACCTATTCCTATCTTATGTGATAATACAAGTTCTATCAACATTTTCTTATATTAGAAATAGAGTAATAAATTAGTACAACTGATAGATCTCAATATATCACCTTATATTTTGTAGAAAAATGAAGTTTGAAAGCTTATCAACGAGGAGTTCAAGAGTTTAAGATATACATATAATAGATACAAAACATCTTTTAACATTTCTGCAACCAAAATATAGGAGAAAGGAACTACATGGAAAGCATCAAGGTTACTGATTGTTGTCATTGCTACTAGCTTCATCCAAAACCCTATCTAGTTTAGTTACTAAGAAGGCCTCACTATCCTACTAGGTATGGGGATAGGGGCCCCTATGTCTCACTTGTTTACCTCCTACATCATCATTATTGAAGACCCTTTGGAATTCATGAAATGCATTCAAGAAGATCCTAGTTTCCCTTGTCTAGCCTACACACATGAAAACATCTAACATTTTCCCTGTTGATCATGGCAGATCCTCCTCTAAAAAGTCTTACAAACTAGGGAAGGGAGATCTCAATGTGAAGTAAGACCTGCAAAGCAACATGAAGAAATGTGAGTCTCTTTTGCAACTTTGTAAGCACCCTCCTGCATCCCTTAAACTTATCGTCATTTCTTTCTTTCCAAATGTGGCAGAGTATTTCAATAGAAAAAAATTCTAAAATTTAACATAATCCTTACTCATTTTTGTATCACTGATTAAAACATTTTTCTAGCTGATTTTATCATTATCCCAGATTTTTAAATTATGGCAGAATATTTTCCAAATTTAATTTGCATAGACACATTCAAATAAAATATGTGTAACCAATTATGGGGTGTGACATATTTTGCACACATCAATATCATTCATGTTATATATGAAAGGTAACTTTTGAAGTAGAACAAGCCACTTAAAACAAGGTTTCTTTGGCTCGACCCTTTTTTCCAAGAAGAACTTTTTTCCAATCCTTATCATTAAGAGAAACCTTTCAACATTGATTAAGGTGATAAAAAAAACATTGTTAGAGATGAAATCTTTATAGATTTTTTTAGCTTTGAGGTCAGTAAGATTTCCCCTATCTCTCCACACTTCATCATTCCCCACATCCATCACCTTATCAGTGCATTTACAAAAGTTGTTTTTACAGGCTTCTAATAATATGTGAACATCCTTTCCATGGAGTTAGGGAGATCAAACTTAGCACTCAAGGCTTCAGCTCTATCAACATTTCAAAAAATGTGGGAAACATTTAAGCTAAAGAATATCTCAATTTGTATCATTTTCTAAGAATAAAGTAAAGTTGGAGTATGTGCCTAAAATAGATCAAATAGTATACATCATTCCAAAGGCTCTTAAAAAATATACATTTTAGTATATCAGATAGAAGCTAGGGGTTATTGCTCCTCCTTTCAACTAGATGCATAAGATGGTCTATTTGTGTAGAGGGAGCAATTCAAGATTATTATTTTGTCTTGGACTAATGATGGCTACCTCTCAGGGGATTAGGTAGTGGTGTCTTTGGTTGATGAAATTAAGGGAGCCTAGTAGTAGCAACGAGGGAGAGTGAAGTGTGTAGGTGTTTCCCATTGTCATTAATGTCAAAGGTGGAGAGATATGTTTGAAAAACACAAGGAAAGAATTGTGAGAGTTACTCAAGTAAGGGGAAGAATTTCTTGAGAGTTGCAGATGGAGAGCTACTATTTTTGTTGATCATTTTCAAATTTTGTTGTGATCAATTACAAAGGGGGAAATCATTGAACTATCTTGTCATTATTATTTTCATTGATGTCAAACTCTTATGTAGTAACTAGATGTTACATTATTGTGGTGTTCATGAGATCTCAACCTCTAGTATGGTTGTGGTATTGAGTGTAATTTTTTTGAGTTAAGTGTCAACCTCTAATATGAATATTATGAGAATGTTTGTGAGCTAAGAATGTGTTTTTATTGCAACATGTTCACTTAGTTTTCAAGTGCTTTCGAGAAATTTTTCTTAATGAGTGTATAAGGTGACATAAGTGTGTTCAATGCTCTAATCTTCATTTCTTATGTCTTGAATATTTTTTTGTGTGGTTTGTATGTGGTTATTAGAGGTTTAATAGGTGTTATATCCACTTCTTGAGGTTATAGATCATGCAATAGTGGAAGATATTTTTGACAGATTTTTGTCTATAAAGTAGGTTATTTGGGAGAAATAAAATTTCTCTACATTTCTCTGCATTAATGCTTCTTGTCTTACAAATATGGGGATGTGTTAATTTTGATTGAATCTACCTTCTCTTGGATGGTTTCATGTTCAACTATTCTATAAGCCTGGATTCATGAGTTGTATCTGATGGTAGCTTGATTGGTTGCATAGAATGATAATGTTCTTCAAATTTATGTGGTTGCAAAAGTGTTGCTGGAAATTTTGTTGATGTTGGAATATTCTAGAATATTGTATAATGTTTCTAAGTGGTTCAAAAGTTGTTTCTAGACCTAAGAGGTTGAATTTGGTTGGTTGATAAATTTTTATGTCAAGTTTCTTGACCTAACATGTTATTGTTGCATTTGGATGTGCTTCATTGTTTGTGAAATTATGTTGTAGAATTTTGGTGTATATTTTTGTCCCTATTAACCATTAGTGTGATTATCCTTCACATATTTTCACCATTGAGGTGTTTGGTGCTGACCTATTCTATGGTTGCATTCATTTGATTGAGGCTGACTTGAAGAAATTTTTTATGTTGTGGATGATATATATAAAAGGACAAGTGTGTGATCAGTTGGGTGTTGTGAAATGTGAATGTGTTTTGAGATCTAAGTGTGATATTGAACACTTAAGAACTGGAAGAAGTGACTAGATGGTGTCTAAATTTTTTAGTGTGCAAGAAGTTGTTAGAATGAGTGAGCCAAACACTATAGATGGTGTAGAATTATTATGGTGGATTCACCTTTTACTCTAAGGCAGTGAATCTCCCTAGAATAGTCTTATTTTATTCTCTTTTCTTTTAGATAGTGAGTCCTTCTTAGTGAGCCCTTAGTAGTGAGCCCTTCTTTCTTTTCCTTTGGATAGTGGGTCCTTTGGGAAATGAGCCCTTGTAGTAGTTAGCCTATTGTAATCAAATTTCATATATAGATTTGATCCCCACTATGGTTTTTTGCTGATTAGGGTTTTCAAAATTTTTTTTGGTGTTTTATTATGTATGATTGTTAATGTGTTGTTGTTTCATTTGTTTCATACTGATAAATAACGGTTTGAAGTTATTTATATAAAACATATTCACACCCCACCCTCTCAATTGTCTTGTGTGTCTAACAATCTTTGATTTTCTTCATGTGCATGACTTTTACATCTTTGATAAATGTCACTTAAGCTTGTTACATTCCTTGTTGGAATTGTGCTTGAATTTTGACTTGCACTTGAAACTAAAGAACTGGATAAGGAGCTACTTGGTGTATTTGTAACATTGTTATTGAAGTATTAGTGGGTTGATCATAATCAATATTATCAATAATACCACTATTTAAAATAGATTTTGACTTCTCAATATGGTCATTTTATGACCATAAACTACCCCTTCATAAAAAATCACATCTCTTGACATGGAATTTTATTAGTGCAAGTATCAATGTTAAAGAGTAATTATATCACTCACATATGACCATTATGAAAATTGAAAAATGATTTCTACATAACTTTTCAAGAAAAAGGCTAAAGAAAAAAACACATATTTTTTGAAGATAATTGATGTGTCATATTTTCTTAAAATTTTCTTCATTCATAAATAAATGTTTCAATATAAAATTTAAAAAAAAAACTTTTAGGTTACTTTAATTTCTTCTATGCTTTTAAAGTATTTTAAATTGGTAAAATACATGTTATATTTATTATAACTTGTTGTTTGTTTAATTAATGAATACAATTCATATAACTCTTGAAATTATTGAAATATTACAAGTCAAAATAAATTTTATCATTAACAATATTTATAAGGAAGTTACTTGTGCCACTAAGTGGCACTAGTTTAAATTTGTAGCCACCTTTTTAGTATATTTTTAAAAATTTGACTATATTATTAATTTGTAAAATTTTGAAAGAAGAGTGATTTGGGTTATTTTATCACTTAATAATACTTTCCACCCTATGTGATAATTTATTTTATTAATTCATAATGTGTGTGAGAGTGAGTGAGATTGTGAGTCCTTGTCATCAAGCCCTTGGTAGTGAGCCCTTCTTTCTTTTATTCTTTGCAATGAGTCCTTTAGGTAGTGATAGCTTCCGATAGTTAGCCTATCATTACCAAATTTCATATATAGATTTGGTCCTAATCATAGATTTTCCCTGATTAGGGTTTTCCATGTAGAATCTAATGTTCTATTGTATATGGTTGTTGATGTATTTTTGTTTCACTCTTTTTTTAGGTAAAGAGGTAGAATGCCTATATATATATTAATATAGAATAACATATTACAAAAAATTACTATGATTGCCACCTAAGACTAGCAATAGATTTTAAAAATTTAAACATATAGTCTCCATAAGTAAATATATTCCCTAACCATATCAACACCATTTCTTTGCATATAATAAAAAATGCAAACTATCCATTCCTTATATATACCCATATGTTGATCATACCAGCCATAACCATATTGAGTATACAAATCAAAATAGAGATATTAAATCCCCATTTATAGAATACCCCATTTAGCTATAATATAGATCATTATGAGCACTATTTTTATCAAAATTTCTTAGGAATAAGCATGTAAAACATTTATTCTTCCATATCTACTAGACTATTTTCTCCTTCGCTTTCCTCCGAGTCATGAACGTCCAACACTCGAATCCTCTTCCTCCTAGAAAACCTCTTCATTCGATCCTCTGAAGCAACACCTTCACCTTGTACCTTTTCTAATTACAAATCCACAAAAGCTCTTTTCCTCATACCTTTCTCTAGCAACATCTTTCCTCTAGAATTTGTGTGTGCCCAAGAAGCAACTTGCAACTTACCCAGATTCGAGTTTTGTTTGAATAGCACACAAGCATGAGACTTTAAAAAGTAATTGTAAAATACTTATTTTTTTATGGCTGCTTCCATTCTAGAGAAGAAACAATTACAATTCTTTTGTAATGCCTTTAGAAAGATTCTATCATTATTAAACTTGAGACCCAATTTCATTGCTTCATAAATCTCCTAAAAACCTTGGAATTGTTTAAGAAACTTATGAGAAAACAAACCTCCTACCAACTCTTTCCCTTTAAAAACATTATATCCCTAGGTTGTTGTCAACAACACATTGCCCTAAAGAAATTGAAACTTAACATACCTCTAGGCTATGCCTTGCAATTCCTTAAAAGGTTGACTAATATCTAGTAAATTTGAGAACAATATTGAAAACACTTGAGATAGAAGAAAAACTCGCCACATAGTAGGATTAATGACATCCATCCCAATTATAGTTTGAATACTCTTTGCAACCATAGGATACTCCATACTAAATATTATTGCAAGATCCTCCTCTATCAAAACATATTTGAAGGGCTTCTCCCATCTCTACACCTGCATGTAGAAATAAAGGTTCCATGGTTGAAACTCCATTTATCAAACATCCTAGCTATTTATGAATCTACTTCACCACCTCCCAAATCTGCCACAAGTCCAACTTACCGAAACTCTTAACAAAAGAACTACTCTTGCTCTATTTTACAAACATGTGTATCTAGGAAAACAAACCTGGTTAACAAGCATGACTAAAAATAAAGCCAACCATCACTTGCAATACATATCAATAATGCATATCAAAATGATGGTTAGTGAAGGTAGCTAAGCACGATGGAGGTTATGTTCACACTTTCCAATTTGCGTCCCTTCAATTAAACAAGTGCATCTCCTTCTATTGTTTCACTTATTTTATATTGATAAGGGTTTAAAGATTAATACATTTTTTAATATTAATAAGGGTTTGAAGGTTTTCATGTATGACTAATCACCCCCCACTCTCTCAGTTTTCTTGTGTGTCTAACAATCTTGGATTTTCTTCATGTGCATGACTTGTACATCTTCGATAAATATCACTTAAGCTTCTTACCTTTCTTGTTGGAATTATGCTTGAATTTTGACTTGCACTTGTGAAACATAGAAAAATAGGTTAGAAGGGCAAGATAAAATGATTACCCAAAATGGTGCACCTATTTCTCTATTTTCATTCAAAATATGTAATATAAGAAGACAAATCTGAAACCTAATAGAACTAGTTATCAAAATACAAAAATAGAAAGGTGAGAATGTTGTGTACCTATCATCAAATCTACTTTTTTAGGGCTCACTAAGGACTCATTCACCCTATGGAAAATGGGTCCTCGCTTGGGCTCTAGAAAAATGATTCTTGGGTTTTGTTCTTTTGTGTCTACACTCCTAGACTGCAAAGGTGTGGGTCTGGAAAGCCAAAAATAAATCCTATAGATTAGTTTATGTGAATTGAGAAATTTTATTGCACCTTGATAACATTACAACTTTCTTATATTTTTCTCTTGAATAGATCTTCAACCTAAAATCTATAAAAACACATCAAAGAGAGAAAAAAAATATTTGTTAGGGAATAGGGGTTTACCTTGGTAAAACCAAATTTTGGTAATTAAACCTTGTAATAAAATGAATAGCATGAAACATGAAATTGAAAGAATGATAAAGGAACAATGCTATGCCACAACTCACCACACTTTTGTTTTAATCTAGGGATGTAAATATGAAACTTAGCATGTAATGGCCTCCATGGATGTTGCTCTTGATCATAAAACTTGATATAAAATGATGTCCTCAAATTCTTGAAGTGATCTTGAACTCTGCATCAACATGTTAGCTCAACAACATGCATGGATTTGACATGATAATGGATCCTTGATTACTACAATAAAACCTTCATAATCTACTCTTGAATGCCTTGATAATGCTCTTCAAGTGCTCACTTTACGATATGGATTCTCTCATCAATATTGCTAGGATAAAATTATTAGGAGAAACTTAGCGAAATGACCTCTTATTTATACTTATCTTCACATGTATTCGTGAAATTCAAATATCACACACCAATATTGAATTATGAATTTGAATTCACTAAAATATTTCCATAAACATGCTTTAAAGGGGTGCCCTAGGTGTAAATGAGCACCCATTCTCCATAGGTTGAATGGGTCCTAGGATATTTACCTAGGAAACACTATGTTTAACATTGAACTTTGTGCCAAAATAGGGTCCTAAAACCAAGTGAGGACCCGTTCACCTTATGGAAAATGGTTCCTAGGTCACTTTCCTAGGACTCACATCCATTAATGTTGAGTGTCATGATTAGGAATTTATGAATGTTGGGTTTCATCTTTGGAAATTTCTATTATTTAGGCTTGGATTTGAATTTAAAGGGCCAATTAAGGCACAATTAAGTCCATTTTAATTAATAGCGACCAAAACTTAGTGTGAATATGTTAAAAATGTTATAACACTAAATTAAGGCATCATTAAGCTCATTTTATTATTTTTTCCCAAACCAAGTGAGGAAAAAGGATACTTTTTCTATCACTACAACTTGAAACTTAAGAGCTAGATAAGGAGCTACTTGGTGCATTTATAGTGTTAAAATTGAAGTATTAGTGGGTAGATCATAATAAATACCATCAATAATACCACCATTTGAAATAGATTTTGACTTCTCAATATGGCCTTTTTATGACCATAAACACCCCCTTCATTAAAAATCACATCTCTAGACATGAAAATTCTATTAGTGCAAGTATCAATGTTAAAGAATAATTCTATAATTCACATATAATCATTGTGAAAAATGAAAAATGATAGAAAAGTTGTAAAGAAAAAGGCTAAAGAAAAAAACTCATAAGTTTTGAAGAGAATTGATGTGTCATATTTTTCTGCAAATATGCTTCATCGATAATCAAATGTTCCAATGCAAAAAAAATAAAAAAAAATCTTTTTGATTACTTTAATTTATTCTAAAAGTATTTTAATTTGGGAAAGTATTTTTTTATCTAGAATTTATTTGAAATATATTAGCCAAAAGGATTGAGAATTATTGTGTTAAATTGATGAAATTTAGTATCTAATTATGGTTCATTCTGAGATCTTGTCATGAGCTCCCTTGTGTGGCATGTTGGTTCACAAATATGGAAATTAATAAACTCTAAAAGTATTCCAAGATTTATATTCAAGTTTAACAATGATTTGGCCCACGAATAGAATCAACCAAGATAGTTGGAATTCCCTACACTTTAGGCTCTGCTACACCTAGGTGGGTATTCCCTTGATCAACAAAGAATATACACTCTTCATAATTTCTTGGTGATGATTAAGTAGATTATCTCTTAATACAAGTTTAGAGCGTCTGATTGATCTTATTCTTCTTATTTCAATTATCTACTCTTTAATATATTTCATACTGGTATGAGGGTGTGAAATAGACTACCTCTAAACTACTACTACTCCTATTGCAAAAGAAATAAACTGATTTATAATATGGTACAAGGAATTATTCTAGAAATGAATTGATTAGTGCCTTGTTTGGGTAATAGAGTCAAAATTCAATTGCATGTGTTTTCCCTTTCTGGTTACAAGTCAAATTACTTGGAACTATTTTATTTATGCCTTGCATGAATGCACATAATTATATCCACCAAGCTCTTATTATTTATCCAAATGATTTTCCAACGTTACTATGATTTACTTTACAAAATTTAATCCTTCCTTGAAGGAACCAATTAAATCTATGACACAAAATATAACAATTTTGTTTTGATAAAAAATCATATCCTTGATATATTTGTTTAAATAATAGAGAAAAACCAAATTGGAGACAACAAGATAACCTTCATCAATGCTATCCAACAAATAACTGACAACTAGAAATTTAACACTAGAGAAAATAGCTTCTTTATTAATGTTATCAATTATAGGCCTTCACAATTTCATTATCCCAAAAAAAAATTCTAGAACATAACCCCTAATCTTGGTTTACTTACTATAAGAATGAAGGAAGCACAAGCTTTAGACTGTTCGCATTCTAGAAAATGATTTTCAACTTCCCAATCGTTGGTATGAAATTCTAAAATATTCATTCATCGCAAATTTGGCCAATAAAACACCTACTGCTTGTAAAATACTAAATTTCATCTCCTTCTCATGGCCAATGAAATATTCCTTTTACATTATTAAATTCTAGAAAAATATGTTATGCAAATCAGTTTATTAGACAAAAACCTTGTGATTACATTCCCCAATATGTCAATGTTCCTCCATCAAAGTTTTCCTTTTATGTGGACATGGGGAACCTCATTAGCATATTGATATGACATGTATTATGATCTTTCCAAAACCCTTGTCTTCCATCGACAATGTATTTCTCTTTCTTGTCCATCGGGTGTTCGAAGAGATAATGAGATGGGTCTCTTTGACACTGTTCACTGTCTTTAACATGTTGTAACCCACCAATAATGCTCTTCAGTGGACCATTGAAGGGAACCCAAAGCAAGTCTCTTTGACATGGTAAATTCACCCCGATGCTAGTCCATGCTATTTCAAATGTGCAATATGGTACATCTATGAACCTACATGAATGATGACTATGAAGAATAAAACACTAATAGAGAAATGTTAGAATGTGTTAGATTATGGACCCGGGGTTAACAATTTAAGGTAAACCTATATAGATTTTGAAAATTGAATCAAGGTACATTTGGATTACCAAAGGCATATATGACAAGTTTGGGATTTGAATGAAATTTTTAGTGTTAGTTAGACCTAAAATGGGTTTACAAGGTGAACTCAATCATGGAACCTGGGTATTCTACATAGCTAGACTTACGCATATTGGGTTTATAGCTTATTAGGATGGTGAATCTACACAAAAATACGGAGGTTCTAACAATGGCTTTGGTTGGGGATGAATGGCTACCAATACATTACAAGAATCTATATCTTTGGTTAATCAGACCAAAACACAAAAATAGAAAATAAAAATAAACTGAAACTAGGGAAATCCTAAACTACTATGCATGGAATAAAACTTGTTTAAGAAGAGAAGTGTTTCAAAAATTATCCATGCACTGGAAATTCTTCATTTTCACCCACCATGTTCTACAAGTAATATGAATCTTCACCACATTTTCTAACAATGACAAATGGTCCGAACCTAAGAGCCTCTAACTTTCAATGTTTTCCTTTGTCTTGAATCTGAACATTCCACATACGAACCATATAAGGAAATTGAAATTTTTGATCATTAGCCCTCTTATCAAAAAGATACTTCATCTGCACCTACATTTTTTCATTTTCCTTTTGTGCTTAATTTCTAATTTCATCTAACTCTACTAATTGCTCCATTATTTCTTCCATTGGTTCTGGCACATCGAAATCCTCCTGCAATATGAACTTATAAAAATAAAAAATGTTATGCATTGGCATTCTTTCTTGAGCTCCATAGACTAACTCAAAAGGTGATTTACTAGTAGCCTTTTTTACAGTGATTATCCCACACAACTAGATTGAACTTTGAATCCCATGCCCTTTTGTTATTGTCAAGCATCCTTTTGATTATCTTCATGATGGTCTTATTACTAGACTCTACTTGACCATTAGCTTGGGGATGATATAGAGAGGGATATGATATAATTATTCCATAAGACTCATAAAATTTATTGAATTCATTAGATCTAAACCACATACCATTTTTTATGACAATTCTTATAGTAACTCCAAATATGATGATGATATTTTCCACGAAGAAATTTATAACCACTTAACTAGTATCTTCTTCTATTGGAACTACTTCGACCCCTTTAGTAAAATAATAAATGGCAATAATAATCCACCTTTGCCCACCACTTGACTTATCTAATATCTCTCCTATAAAATCAATACCTCATTGATGAAAAAGAGCATCAACTTTCATAGGTCTTAGAGGAAAAGCTCCATGATACTTAAATTTACCACAAAAATTTTTGGCTGCTTCGCATTTCCTCACATGTCTATGAGCATCAACAAAAATAGTTTTCCAAAAATAGCCTACTCTTAATATCTTATGTATAGTCGTTTTAGCTAAAAAGCATCCACCACATATACCGACATGCATCTCATTTAGAATTATTTTGGTTTGTCCCTAATCTCGACACAAAAGTAGGACACCATCTTTATATTTCTAGAACAAATCACCATTCACAAACATATACCTTGATGCTTGCATCTTTAGTGTCCTTTTCTTATTTTCATTCAATCCATCTAGGCATTTCATGTGTCTAAGATAGTGAACTATATTAGTATACCAAGGTTTATTTTCAATACTAGATGCCATACCTTATTCTTGTTCAACACCACATACATGTACAACCTCTAAATTAGATTCAACCATTAATTTTTCCAACCCTTGTCCTCTTACAAGCTTGGTGATTTGGATATTGATATTAAATTCTTGGATTCTATTTATCCATCTGCACCTTCTTCCTATAGCATGTATTTGAGTGAGGACATCCTTCATTGCTGCATTTGGTACATAGGTAGTCTCTTGTGCTCCCACCAAGTAAGATTTGAATTTTTTACTACCTTCACAAGAACATAAGCTTGTTTCTTAGTAGCATCATATTTTAGTTCAACTCCTTGAAGTGATTTGCTAAAAAATGAGATTGGTTTTTCATGCCCTTCTTCATTATTATATAACACAACACTAGCAATAGTATGGAAAGAGGCAAAACATTTTTTTTGGAATGGATTACCAAAGTCAAGATATTTCAAAATGGAAGCCTCTTTAATTTCCCTTTTGACTAACAAAAATGCCTCAATAGCTTTTGATGTCTAGTAAAAATTTTGTCCCTTTTTCAACATTCTTGCAATTGGCTTCAAAATTACAGCAAAGTTAGAAATAAATCTTCTGAAAAAATTATTCTATCCAAAAAATGATTGGATAGATTCCACCCTTTTGGGGATAGGAATTATATCGATTGCTGCAACCCTTTTTGGATCTATTCTTATACCTTCTTTAGAGACTTTATGCCCAAGTAGCTTAACTTCAATCACAAAAAAATGCCATTTCTTAGGGTTCAGAGATACACCATATTCGAGTACCTTTATGAATATCCTTTCCAAAATGCATGTCATGATCCTCTACTTTCTTTGAGTATGTTGTCAAGTCATCTTGATATATAACCATGATGTTATTGATTGAGTTTAAAAAATCTACATCCATAGCTCTTTGGAATATGGCACCCACATTCATGAGGCCAAAAGGAATCCTTCCATACACATAGGTACCGCAAGGTGTATTAAAGAAAGTTTTGTATTGCTTTGATTCCTTGACCTTAATTTGATTATAATCAGATAACCCATCCATCATGGAAATAAATTCACATCATATTACCCTTTGTAAGATATCCTCCATATCTGGTAGTGGATAGTTATCTTTCAATGATGCAATATTTAAATTACAAAAATCCACACACAACCTTATATCACCAGTTTTCTTTCTAATAGGTACCAAATTTGAAACCCAAGAAGAATTCCTAATAGGCTTGATTATATCACTTTCTCTGAGCTTCATCAGTTCTTCTTGCATTTTTGGTCATAACAAAGGATTAATAGACATCTATCTTTGTCTAAATAGTTTAGCATTGGGTTTTAATGGGATCTCATGTTCAAACATGTCTTCTCTATAGGATTTGAAATCTTCATAAGACCATGTGAGGACATGTTTGTATTTCCTTAGTAGAATTATAAGTATTTCTCTAAATTTTGAGCTAATTTTATTTATTAATATTCACTTTCTTTGGAGCATAATTAGTACCAAGATTCACTTCCTCAAGATCATCCTAATGAACTAGTGTCTACTTCAAGGTTGAACTGTCGTTCCCATACAAAAATCATTCCAAAGTCACAAGACCTTTCAATTTTTTAATTTTTTTTCACTGTACAACTTCCTGACCAAAAATAGTGTCCTTACTATCAATGTTCTCAACAAAAGCATTAAATTCTCTCTTGCAACTCATATTTGTCTACACATTGAAGAAATTATTAAATCCTTATCATTATCAAACAATTTCCAACTATATTAAACATTGTCATGAATGTAAGGTATGGTCTTGAATCTTATATCCTAAGCACAAGCCAATGTAATGCCATCCCTTTTTAAAGCAATATTTGCAAGAAAATCAACAATCAGATTCTTAGACCTATCTACCCACTCTATCAAGAAAGCATCAAAGAATTTAATTGTATCCCACACTACTTTCTTATATTTCTCGAGCCTTTTATTCTTTGTGGCATATTTAGATATTACCTGTGATACAACCAACTTGAAATCTCCATATACAGCTAACAACTTGATTCCATTTTTTAGAACAAAATTCAAGCCCAATAGCAATGCTTCATATTTTTCTATACTATTAGTACATTCAAATGACAAAAAAAGGGGATACTTGAAATTTTTACCACTAGGTACAATGAAAAATACACCAGATCCATTTCCTTCCTTACTATAGGCTCCATCAAAATGCATTTTCCAAATAATTTTTTTATCCAAGTACACTATATTGCCAATGGAATCACTATTTTGTAATTAAGGTTGTGATCATTCCACCCTAAAACTTCCCAATTCCGCGTCACAAAAGTATTTCATTAGATTGAGATCATCTTTTCTACCATATGCTCAAATCTTTTTTCTTTGTACAATTTTACCTCTCTACCATTCACGGGTATGGCTAGATATGATAGACCCAACTGAATGCTTCCACCAAATGCAACAGTCCATTATCCTAACAATATCTTTCCATAATATGGACGAACATCAACCATAGTAATATCATTCTGATATGTAGCTTCAGGACAATCCACCAACTTTATTTCCACATCCTTCATTATAACAATGAAACAATGATAGGGATTAACCTATTATCCATGGCATAACACTTTCCATATGTAGAGTCAACCCATAAACCAATCTCCTTCATTATTTCCATAAGAATAATATTTATTGTTGCTCCTTAATCTATCATATAGTTCTTTACCATCTTATTATTAATCAACAAAATGGTATAGAAAGGATCCACCTGAGATGGACTCTTTGTCAAAATAGTTCCCAAGTAAATATTAGGAGTCTTCATGTCCTTTCCTTCAACTTCATTTACTTTCCTCTTTTTCTTTTCTAATTCATTCTTACCCTTATCAATCTTATTTAGCATATTTTCAATCAACTTCATAGAACTATTTCTATACTCATTGATTTTCATTAATTCCATAAATGGAACTAATAACTTGATTTGAGACAAATTTTGAGTTATATCAAAAGAGGGCATACCTATCAGAGGTTTAGTTTTTCTCACTTCCACTTTAGAAAATTTCTTCTCTCCCATTACTTGCTAGTTAAGATCACTCCTTGTTTCATTTTTATTAGCCTTTTCTTTATCTTGAGGAACACAATTTTTAGCTAGCCTTTGTGTATTCCTATTTTCATCATCATCTCAAGATTATGAGGCCATATTCTTATTAGCTAGTTGCTTATTCCTTAATTAATTCCTAGCTATACCTTGATTATTATTAATAGTCCTACCTCTAAGGTTATAGTTGCTTCTATCTTGTGCTTCAACAACAATTGTAAGCATCTTTATTTCCTCATCATTAGGTCTTCTTTCTTCCTCATAGGGATTGAATGCCAACATATTTACAATATGATCACCCCTATCCTAATCATATGGCATCTCATCTTCTTGAGTTGATTGTGAAACCAAACAATAATCAAGGGAATGAGGAAAATTTCAAGGCATACACCATGGAGTATCCTCTACCATATTCACCCCATGTCTCTTCAATTGGTCAAGTGTGTCTCTATGAAATTTTTTCTTTTGATCTTCAACCACAAGATTTTCATCCTTCCAATTAGCTCTATAGGGCATATCATGTAACCTTGGTCTTTCATTCCTATGAAAATTCAACTTATCATAAGATAATCCATTTTCATTTCTAGCCACCTTAAATGATAAATAATTTGCAACATTCCAAACCTTTCCTAGTTTTTCCTCCTCTTTTGGTTGTCTATTTTAATGAGCATTAGGGTTTTTTCATAGTTTGACTTCATATCTTCTACCAATTTTACCTGCAACCTTTCTATTATTTTCTATTTTCAAAATAGCTTTGAATGCTTTAGTCAAAAACAAAGGATTTCTTATTCTGAGTTCATATCCTATTTTTGTGTCAAAATAATTCAAATGGACAACCAAGAACATAGGATCTATTCATTTCAAATGATGTAGAATTTGTTTAAACAACTTCATAAACCTAGTATTGTAATCTACCACTGGTTCATTATATTTTTTTTGGATATTTCTTAACTCATGTAAAGTAAATTTTGGATCTGAGTCACCACTATATTATTCTTTAAATATTCTTTTGAATTCATACCGAGATCCAATTGAGGCATCAAGAAAGTTTCTATACCGGTCTCTTACATCATCAACTAATGACTGCATGAACAATTTCATATAGAAATCATGTTTCACATCAAAATTATCCATGATAGTTTCAAATGCTCTTATATGATCTTCTATTGAATAAACATTATTACCATAAAATTTAGGAATTTCCTTTCTTACCTTATTATCAATATCATTTGGATATCCCTAGATGCCAAAAAATTTGAGCTGACTATACCGATCCACATTCATTGGTCCTCTTGCAAATGAATTTTTCCCTTGATGAGGTTGATACTACTGGTGTTGAAGTTTGTATTGTTGAGGTTGAAGATAAAATTCTTGTTGTACATTATGACCAAACCCTCCAAGATTATACATGTTTCCTTTTTTATTTTGATTTGGAACATGATGATAATGCTGATATTTCCCTAGATATTGATTATATCCTTGATTATGAACTCTTACTCCTCCTTGGACATAAGGAATGCGATAAGAATTTCCTTGAGAAACTATTGGAGCACTCACTTGATTTAATATTTGCGGTGCTGAAACATTCTACTAAATATTTTGATGGGTCTACACATTTCCTTGCACATTTTGGTAGGGATTTTGATGTTTTGTAGGTTGGAAGGCTATATGAGTAGTCGGTCAATTTGGATTATGTGGTGGAAGGACATTTTGTTTGATTTGGTTGGCATTGCTAGAACATCCCAGATTTCCTATTTTAATATGAGACGTATTTGAACTCTTGGAACCACTTGTATTTTGGGTTGCAAGAGGGTTTGGGTTGCAATATACTAGAGGACAATTGAATGTGCAATTATACTATTTTTTGAGCCATTTCATGTTTTTTCTTTATTAATTCAATCTTTTCAAGCTCCTCAACCATCTAGTCTAAATCTTGTTTCAACTCTTGACAAGTTGGTTCTTTATAATTATTCATAGAAGGGCCATGATGAGATGTTTCTATATATTTTTGTGCCATCCTACAATCATATTCTCCCTATGCTTTAGCTTGCTCTTCATCTGCATAGGAATATAATTCATTCAATTTTTGAGGATCGAGTTGAAAGGCCATAACAAATTTTTATTTTTCATTGTTTTGGAATTTTGATCCATGCAAAGGATTATCATTCACATTGAATTTTTGTTCTGATACGTTCCCTTGTTCATTGTATGTATTACTATACAATTTTGTAGTATGAGGTGGATTTTATATGGCACCCCCTTTTTGAAAATTGGTCTTTGAATTTAGAGAAGACCCTACACCATGTTTTTTTTGCCCATTTTTTGTTGTCTTTCTTTTGACTTCCTTCATTCAAGTATCTCCATCCATTCATCTTTGGTGAAATTTTAATGCTTTGATGTTTGAAGTCCAATATTTTTTATAAGATGCTCAACTGATCACTCATACACAACTTCTCAATGATTTTTGACTAGAGTCACCACCTCCTTCTCAAAAAAGAGGAAAATACTGAAATAGTCTCTTAGTCTTCTAGAGATCTAGGATGAGATTTAGGATCTTTTATTACTACAAGAATATCCATAGTAGAGTCTCCAATATGGTTCCCAAATTTCAATATTTCTAAACTCTAAAAGTATGCCAAGCTTTATGTTCAAGTTTAACAATGATCTGGCCAATGAACGAAATCAACCAAGATGGTTGGAATCTCCTACACTTTAGGCTCTACAACTCCTAGGTGGGTATTACCTTCATCACCAATGAATATACACTCTCTAAAAATTATTTGGTGATGATCTAGAAAATTATCTCTTCATACAAGTTTAGAGGGTTTTTTTGATCCTATTCTTCTTATTTCAATTATCCACTCTTTAATCTATTTCATACTAGCAGGAGGGTGTGAAATAGACTACCTCTAAACTACTCCTACTCCTACTATAGAAAAAAAAATTTTGATTTACAATATGGTACAAGGAATTGTTCTAGAAATTAATTGATCAATGCCTTGTCTAGGTAATAGAGTCAAAATTCAATTGTGGGTGTTCTTCCTTTCTAGTTACAAGTCAAATTAGTTGGCACTATTTTGTTTATGTCATGCATAAATGTGTAGAATTGTAGCTACCAAGCTCTTCTTATTTATCCAAATTATTTTCCAAAGTTACTATAATTTACTTAACAAAATTAAATCCTTATTTGACAGAACTAATTAAATCAATCACACAAAAACAACAAATGTGTTTTGATAAACCAAGCATATCCTTGATATATTGGTTTAAACAATAGAGAAAAACCAAATTGGAGACAAAAAGATAACCTTCATCAATGTTATCTGACAAGTATTTGACAACCAAAAATTTAACACTAGAGAAAGAAGCTTCTTTATTAAAATTCTCAATTACAAGCCTTCACAATTTCATTATCCCAAAAACCTAACCCACGATCTATGTTTCCTTCATATAGAAATGAAAGAAGCACAAGCTTTAGACCATTCACATTCTACAAAGTGATTTTAAAATTCCCAACCATTGGTATGACATTATGCAATATTCATTGATCATGAATTCGGCCAATAAAAAACCCACTTCTTGTAAAATATTAAATTTCAATCTCCCACTCATGGCCAATGAAATATTCCTTTTACATTATCAAATTATAGAAAAATATTTATGCAAATAAATTTATCAAATAAAAATATCATGATTGCATTCCTCAATATGTTAATGTGCCTTCTTCAAGGTTACCACTGCCCTACACATAAAAGAATTAACCCTTGTGGGGACACAGGGACCACCATCTTGCACTAGATTCATCAGGCTCCCTTTGTGTTGTTGTGCTGACATGGGATAACCATTCATAGTTTGCATTACTCCCTGCTAACCTACTCACTCGTTGTTTTCCTCTTGTGGGGGACACGGGGAACCTCATTGACATATCGATAGAACATGTATTATGGTCTCATCGAAACCCTTCTCTTCCTTCAACAACGTATTTCTCTTTCTTTGTCCATCACGTTTTTGAAGAGAGAATAAGATGGGTGTCTTGGACACTGTTCACTCTCTCTAACATGTTATAAACTACCAATAATGCTCTTCATCGGACCATCAAAGGGACCCCAAAGTGGGTCTCTCTAACATGGTAAATTCATGCCAATGCTACTCCATGTTATTTAAAATATGAAATATGATACATGTATGAACCTACACGAACAATGACTATGAGGAATAAAACACTAACAGGGAAATGTTAGAATGCATTCAATTATGGACCGAGGGTTCATAATTTAAGGTAAACCTATACACATTTTGACAATTGAATCAACGTATATGTGGATTACCAAAGGTATATATGACAAGATTGGGATCTGAATAAAATTTTGAATGTCAGTCACATCTAAAATGGGTTCACAAGGTGAACTCAATCGTGGAACCTAGGTATTCTACACAACCGAACTTACACATACTAGGTTCATAGCTTATCAGGATAGTGAATTTAAACAAAATGTGGAGTTTCTAACATGACCTTCATGACTATTTTGTAGTGGGTATAAGCCCTACCCATCTTTATATTTATCAAGAATCATTGGATAAATCATCATATGTTGATCAATATGTTACTTTCATCCAGCATTTTAAGTATAATAAAAGTCATTAGGGTTTGAATATTAATAAGGGTGTAGTGACAAAAAAAGTATCCCTTTTTCTCACTCTTTTGGAATAATGAATAAATGAGCCTAAGTGATTCTTTAGTTTAGTGTTGTAATTTTTTTTACACATTCACATTAAGTTTTGGGCCCTCTTGATTAAAATGGACCTTATAGTGCCTTAATTAGCCCCTTAATTTCAAATCCAAGCCTAATTAAATGTAATTTCTAAGGGATAAAGCTCAACATTCAATAATCATATTTCACCACTTAGTCTTACAAGGTTTGAGTCTCAAGATAGTGACCTGGGACCCATTCACCCATGGATGAATGGGTCCTCACTATGTCATAGGACCTCATTTATGCATGATATTTCATTCCCCACAAAATAGGTCCTAGTTGAGTGTATAGGGATCCATTCACCCAAGGTGGAAAATGGGTTGTCCTTAACTTAGGACACCCCTTTTGGGGTGTGTTTCGGTTGGATTTTAGCAAATTCAAATCCTAGATTTGTTGTCAACTTGTGAATTTTTAATTTTGAGAGTTAATCTTAAGTTATGTATAAATAAGAGGTCTCTTAACTTAGTTTCTCCTAGAAATTTCATTCTAAGATCCTAAAGTTTACAAGAGAATTTCAATAGCATCATAAAGACATTCAAGGTTAGATTATTGAAGTTTATTGCAATAATCATGATTCAATATCATATCAGAGGCATGCCTACTGAAGGAGCTAACACGATGATGTGGCATTCTATATCCAATCAAGTATTCAAGGAGATATCTTCAATCAAGACCAAGATCAAGAATCTCATCCATGAAGTCCAATACATGTTAATTTGCAAGTTTACATTCCAAGGTTTCCATTAAAGGTTTGGTGAGGTGTTGCATATTATTGTTCCTTCATCATGTAAGGAAACTTAGGTGTGGAAACAACTTCCTACACTAATCTCTAAAGGAAAGTATTATGCAAATTCTTTTAAATCCTTACAATTTCAGATTCATTAACTACTTTAACAAAGATATTGCAGCCATATACCATGCATACAAAAAATAGAGAATGAAACAATGATTTACCTTGGGGAAAACCTTTCAGTAAAAATCCCCAACACTCCAAAACTTGCAAAATGTATTATCTTCAACACAATGGTTACAACACACTTGCAATGCAAGTTCTTTCAAGAGACAATCGACTCTCAAAGACAAATCTAGTAGCGCCTAATCATACCAATAGTACACTCTTTTTCTCTCATAGTCTGTAACCCTAAAAAATACTTATATCATGCGCTTGCCTTTTTAGGGCAACCTCCAAAGATAGCCGTATTAGGGTTTTACCATTCTCCGAGAAAATAGGAACCCAAACCCCACTATTGTGGAAGAGTGTACAATACTCAACTTTATCAGTTGCCACTTGTCTTGCATGTCTTCACCTATCATTAAATCTTCTAGAAATAGCTCTCATGTGTCATAGGAATCCGTCATAACCATTTTAGCCATGATCTCCTTTCACACAATTCAAGATGCTGACACATCAACATGCCAACTAGATATGTACACTCACACTTAATTACATTATTTGCAAGAAATACATTTTACAAAACAAATATTAAGAATAGGAATTATCCAAGGTTGAGACACCTTATTCCTAACACATCATTCCTTTATGTTAATTCATTATTTCATTACAATATTTGATTATCAAACAAGGGTTTGATCAAGGAAAACCCCTATCCCCTAACATCCAAAATTTTCTTCTCCTTTGATGTGTGATTACAGATTTATAGGTTCAAGATCATTTGAATAACAAAAATTGTCAAAGTTGCAAAATTTGTCACCTTTCTTGCAAGATCACATAAACTATTCTACAAAATTCATTTGTGAATGCCATGACCTAAAAATTGGGAAGTTGGTAGTGCAAACATTGAATAACCAAACCCAAAAATGGATTTTTGAGAGCCCTAGAAGGCACCCATTGGCCATAGCACGAATGCATCCTCTATGAGCCCTGAAAAAGCATCTTGGTGAAAGATACACATCATTTTATCATCTCCATATTTTACTTTTGATAGTATACATTGATTGGTTTTAGATCTGCAACTTCATTTTACATAATTTGAATGAAATATAGTGGGAATTAGGAGCACCATTTTGTTTTCCTTCATTATTGATTCACCCCTAATTCCCTATGTTACAATGGGTTTTAACATTAATAAAGGTTTGAAGGTTTTAATGTATGACTGATTCACTCCCACCCTCTTAGTTTTCATGTGTGTCTAAAAATCTTGGATTTCATGTGCATGACTTGTACATCTTCGATAAATGGTATAGAATTATTATGGTGGATTTTCATTTTGCTCTTAGTTTAGATCAAATAATGTGAACCTTATCAGGAAATAATTATTTGTAGCTAGAATGAGTTCAATTCATTTTATAGTTTCAGTAATGAAAAAAACAAAAGCTACATGCAAGAAATTTATCCTTCAAATTAATTCATACACCTCCAATTCAACATAGAACAAGAATCAAATTCTCTCAACATTTTATTTAATTAAATTATTTTTAAATCTTTATACAATTAGCTCCAAAATAATACACAGAGAATTCATTCTATAAATTCCCTCTCCCAATTTTAATGTCTCATTCTTGGCAACAAATCTAACATACAAATCTGCAACAAATTCTCCTTCATGGATAACATTCACACCTACCCTCATAGTTTGGATTAATTATCATCAATTAAAAATTTTGGACACTTTTCTCTAGCTTCTTTCCTCAACCTTCACCAGCAATAACCTTATATTTTCTTTTTGGGTATGTGTAGGATCATGATGGGCCAAAAAGTGGTGATATCTAAGTGATATGATGACCCATGTGGATGATGCCTTTTTTTTACCGAAAATTGATGAAACGAAAAAGATTTTTAAAGGATATTCTCAACTTTCCACCAATATAAATTACTCTTTACTTTGAATTTAATAAATAATTATTCTTCATTTTCTATTTGAATTACGACTAAAGTCCTAACTGATAGACTGATTCAAAAAAATCTATAACTTAGAAATGGTATCACATTTTTTGAATCCAAAACATGTGTCAAATTATATGCTTCACACACTATAGGATTAAAAAAAATAATAATTTCATGAATTTTTTACCATGTTAAGGTGGTCAGACATATGAGTTTTAATATTTTTTAAAAGTTGTAATAAAAAATAATAATTAATTATTTACTTGGAAAACAATTACAAAAAAATGTGTATCACATCGGGACATGAGTCCCCTACTTATATCTAAAATATTATAAAAAAATATTATCATTTTATTATGGTTAGGGTGGTTAGACATACACCTACTTCTTATTTTTTCCCTAAAATTTAAGTACTACTACATTGAAATTTCAATTTTTCACCAAATAGTTTTTAAAAAAAAAAAACCTAGTACATTCAATTTGCTATAGATTTTATTCTTACATATTTTTGAAATAATATATATAGATTATTCAAATTTTTACGTCAAGTTTCCCAACTCTAATTTTCTGAATTTTATTGCCACTTAAGGAACTATTTTTTCCATGATGATCCTGCACATACCCTTTTTTATTCCTTTTTTTCTTTCCTATCATCCAATTTCTTGGCTCTTCCCTTTCTATCCAACTCTCCATTTCCTCCTTTTTACATTCCCTATCTCTTCCTTTCTCCAACGCCTCTGTTGTCTTTTGTTTTTTTAATAAAAATTTACACTTTTCACCAAAAAAGACAATAGATTAAAATACAAATGTTGCCTAGCAATTCTATTTTTTAAAATTTCAATGTGAGCATAAGAATTAATTAAATAATGAACTTGAATTTCTCTTATGACTGCCCTTGAATTCTATTGGAAGAGTATGAAATTAAATTCTCCAATTCCTACTTGCACACTAAACCAAAAAATTGAAATTAAATCAATTGCAAATAAAATAATATATATTTTTTAGGTGATGAGGACTGCCATACAGTCGGGATGCTCCTACATCAGAAACACTGGGTAATAAGTTTGTGATCTTGGATAAGAAGTTTGTGATCTTGGTTCACCATGAATTGACTTCTTTTCCCAATTATCTCTTCCTCTTGAGGGATTCAACCCACCACAATTCATCCACCTCCATCAATTTCCTCCTTCATATTATTCCTTTGTGGGAGATAAGTCACCATTATCCATCCTCCTCAACAAAAATTCTTCTTCCAATTCCTTAATCGCCACATCCATATTAATATTATGGAAATTAAATATTTTCATCATCTCTGTGTTGGAACTTACCACTCCAAACTCTCTTTTTTGCATTTCAATACATTCATCAATATATTGTCACACAATAAATTCAGCTCTTTCAAGTTTTCTTTCTTTATTCTCTTCAAATTAAATTGATGCAAATCACCATATTTCTTCATTGTTAAATGATTTAAAAAAAAAAAATTTACCTCATTTTCTTCACCTGCTATTGCAATTTTTCTTCTTGCATGCGTAGCTACAACTATCTCATCTTCACCACCTATTTTCATCATTATCTTCATGTCCTCCAAAGAACTCACTACTGCTGCAATCTCCCTCTTTCCTTCTTCCTTATCCTCTTGCACGAGAATCTATTCCTCAAATACAATATCTATTTTTCTCATCTCTTGTTTCAAATAATAGATCTTCTTCAACAAGTTCTTCATCAAATAAGGGACCTTCAAATACCTTCATTTATTCTCCTCTTGTTTCACTTGAATCTTCTTCACATTCACTCCAATATTTACCTCTTTCTTTAGGATAGAAATCTATCATCTCTATATGCCATTCAACATCATCCTTTTTGTTCTTTATCTTGATCCACCTTCACATAATTTTTCATCATAATTTTTATTACCTACCTCAACTTCCAAATTTTTTCTAGCTTCTGAGGCATCCATTCTTGCCTCGATCTTTTTCAATTTTTCTCAAATCTTTCAATTCTCTATTTCCTACCAATATTCTTCCCAAAACGAGATTATCCCCTATCTAATCATGATCCATCATATCATCTTCCTTGAATACATATTGTGCACACTCTCAATTTGCAACTTTTGTAACCTACACACACACAATTTCAAGAGCCAATGCTCTCTACAACTAAAGGCACTCCTTGCAACCAAATTCACATTCACCCTATCCTCTACCTAGCTAGGATTCTAGAAGATACTCCTCTCAATACTTCCTCTACCCACTTTCTCTTAGTGGAGAAAGTTAATGCACCTTCTACCAAGCTTTATCTCAACTAAAGTACAAACAAACACTTCACTTCTTTGTAGTTGCAAAAATCACAACAATTTCAACACTTCTCCCAGTGAGCTACCCACTTTGATACCAAATGATGTAGACAAATTAATGTGAGCCTTATCAAGCAAAAAATTATTTGTAGGTGGAATGAGTTCAATTCACTTTACACTTTTAACAATGAAGAAATCAAAAGCTAAATGCAGGAAATTTATCCTTCAAAATAATCCATAGACTATCCAATTCAACATAAAACAAGAATCAAATTCTCCCATTATTTTATTTAATTAAATTATTTTTTAATCTTCATACAATCAGATCCAAAATACAACTCATAGAATTAATGTTGCAAATTCCCTCTCCTAATTTCAACTTCTCATTCCTATCAAAAAATTTAACATACAAATCTGCAATAAAATTCTATAAATTTTTTTTTTTAAATTCCCCTTCCTAGAGAACTTACATGCCTCCCCTAGCAATCTGGATTGATAACCATCATTCAAAAATTTTGGACACTTTTTTCTAGCTTCTCTCTTCAGCCTTCAATGACAACAACCTCAGATTTTTTTTTTTTTTTCTTTTTTCTTTCCTAACATCCAATTTCTCAGCTCTTCCCTTTCTACCCAACTCTCCATTTCCTCCCTTTTTCCTTATTTATCTCTTCCTTTCTCCAATTCCTCTATTACCTTTTTTTAAAATTTTTTTTTTACAATTTTCATCGAAAAAGACAATAGATTAAAATACAAATGTTTCCTAGCAATTCAATTTGTTAAAATTTCAATGTGAGCATAAGAATTAATTAAATAATTAATTCAAATTGCTCCTATGGCTCCACTTGAATTCTATTTGAAGAGTATGAAATTAAGTTCTCCAATTCTCTCCTACACACTAAAACCAAAAATTTGAAATTAAATCAACTATACAGAAAATCACACATTTTTTATTTTTTTGGGTAATGAAGATCATCATACACATGGGATGCTCCTGCATAAGCACTGAGTTAGTGGATCTCCATATAACAGTCTTCTTCTATTCTCTTTTATTTTAGATAGTGAGTCCTTGTTAGTTAGCCCTTGGTAGTGAGCCCTTCTTTCTTTTCTTCTAGATAGTGAGGCCTCTAGGTATTGAGCCCTTTTGATAGTGATTCTATTCTAATCAAATTTCATATCTAGATTTGATACTCATCATGGTTTTTATTTGATTAGGGTTTTCCATATAAAATCTAGTGTTCTATTGTGTATTGTAGTTGATGTGTTGTTGTTTCATTTGTTTTATATTGATAAGGATGTACATATATTAATAAGGGTTTTACTATTAATGAAGGTTTGAAGGTTTTACATTTGTACAACTTATTTACCCCCCATCCTCTCTATTGTCTTGCATGTCTAACAATCTTGGATTTTCTTCATGTGCATGACTTGTACATCGTTGATAAATGTCACATAAGCTTATTACCTTCCTTGTTAGAATTGTGCTTTAATTTTAACTTGCACTTGAAACTTAGGAACTAGAAAAGGATTTACTTGGTGTATTTCTAGCATTAACATTGAAGTATAAATGGGTAGATCATAATGAATATCATCAATAATACCACCATTTGAAACATATTTTGACTTCTCAATGTGACCTTTTTATGACCATAAACTCCTCCTCCATCAAAAATCACATCTCTTGACATGAAAATTCTATTATTATGAGTATCAATGATAAAGAATAATTTTTTCATTCACATATGACCATTACGAAAAATGAAAAATGATAGACAACTTGCCAAGAAAAAGGCTAAAGACAAAAGCTCATAAGTTTTCAAGATAATTGATGTGCCATATTTTCTTCAAATTTACTTCATCGATAATCAAATGTTTTAGTACAATATTTTTTATTATTTTTATGTTGTTTGATTTTAACATTTTATTTAAGCCTTGATTTATATTATCCTTATTCTTATTCCACCATCTATGTTATATCAAATATGTCACATTCTATGTATTTCATGTCTTATTCTTCCCCACATATCAAACATCCCCTTTCTCCTTGGAGAGGAACTTAGGATCACTGTGTTCTAGGGTGCGGGAAGGAGAAAACTAACTCTTAGAAAAAATTCACCTATGTATGTAGCATTCTAACATCCCATCCCATCCCATGGAAAAAGAACATTTGATCGAAAGACAAAATGGAAGCTTACAAAAAGATTTCTTTGACTGACAGTCAAAGTGGACAGAAAAATTAAACCAACGGACATTTCCAATTCTTGTCGGTAGTTTTGAAAATGAGTGGGAGTTTGTTTTAGGCGGGACTTTTTAAAATGCAAATTTAAATATTTCTAAAACTTATTTTCCATTTTCATTTGCAGGAGCATGTATTATGAGCGAGCAACAGATGTTTATGCACAATTTCTCAAATGGTCATTGTTTCAGGTGGTGGGGGTTATGGAGGGGGCTCTAACGTTAGGCTTGCAAACAGGTATTGTTCAGCTGGAGGGTGCCGTGCTCACAATTTTTCTAGTCATTCAAACTTCTTTGAACGTGGATCTGGTAAGAAGAAATCTAGCGGTGGAGGAGGTAGTGCTTTTGAGTCTTCAACTAAGGGGAATATCCAGCTTAGAGCCTATTTGGGGAAGTTGGTATGATATGGTGAACACCACTTAGCATAAACTAGAGTGCATGTGTTTCAAATCTTGATAATTTAAGAAAGGGGAGCTAATGAGGAATGATGCATTCAAGATCATCATAATGCTAATATGCATTGGTAAGGTACATATGGGATTTTTATGTATCGAATGTTTTATTTTATGCTCGACTAGAATAAATTTAGGGGTCTTCAAATCATGCAAATCCATCCAAATATATATATATATATATATATATATATATATATGCCTCAATTCTTTATACTCCCTTTAAGATATGTTCATAAAATATTCATGCATGATTGAATAGGCTTTCTGTTTTCTAATTTGAGACTTTCTTGTGTCACTTTGACCACCTAGATCATGCCTCTTATCACTTATTCCACTAATTAGGTTTTGTTTATCCTGGAAAGAGTTTCCTCCACTAGATCTCATTTATAGCATGTAATTTATTCATTTCTCTGCATGCTTCTCTACTTGAGATCCCCCAATCATATCCTCAAATCCTTTATCCATTTTGTTGATCACCTACAGTTGCATTCACAAGAAAGTTTCCAAAACCTTGCCTTCAATGTTATGCACATACCTTGCAATCATGGCATTTCATGAGACCTCGAATCATTGAGGAATTCTATCAAATAGTTTGCATGTCTACCATGTGTTTCACTATAGTGCAAGCCATTTTTCAGATTATTTGATTTAGCATCAACTACATTCTCCACAAGAACTAAGTTACTGTTTAAAAGGATGGAAATGGCTCACATCTCTCTGAACATTTTATTTTACAACAAAACATAGGAGATGAACTTAGTTGCCATATAGTAATCAGAACATACTCAAAGATTCTCAACAACTCTAATAGTTGTTCTAATAGTTGTATTCTAGATCTTTACCTTTGAGAGTGCTCTGGATAAGGAAATAATGCATCTTTACCTTTGACAGTGCATTTTTTCTATTTGCAATCTAAATATTATCTTTGTTTTACTTCATGTACTTGAGTATAGGCTACATGCGACCAACCTTGGTGAGTAGATTGTACATGATTGAAAGAGGAAAGGGCTGAAAATGAGGTCATAGAAAATGAGTGAAATTTCAAGTGTATAAAAGGATTCTATGAACAAGAAGAAGAATGCAATCCACATTTAATGATTGCATTCTTCACATTTTTCATGTTTTAGCCAAACTATAAACCTATGTGAAGTAGACTTCTTAAAGATGGATGATTGTAATTTTTTGATACGCATATCATCAATGTTTTCTTAGGTTGGGGCTTGGTAAATGGATTAAGGAAGCAAAAGTAAATAAATAAAGGTGGGTGGGTTATTTCAAAATAAATGATTGGAACTCTGAAAATCTTACCTGATGAAATCATCTACCACATAACAAAAGCCCTTTCATAGCCAAAGTGGATACTCTCAACAAGCATTAAAAATCTACAGGCAAGCTTTTTTGTAGCTTAAATCACCACCCACATAATGGCTAGTATGTTCCCACCTTTAGTTTCATATGAAATTATTTTCCCATTATAGTAAAATCATCAATATAATGTCATTTGTTTGTTAGCTAGTTTTTTGTGTTGTGCAATCAATTAAAATATTTTAACATTTCTATAGATCTTATGTGTTGTGGTAATTTATATTATTATCTTTAATTTTCTTATTTAATGTTCATTAGTGACATTTGATCTTATTTGGTATTACCGATTAAACACTCATTACCCCTCATTTCACTCTCTTGATGTAGAGCTGGTACTAGAGTTCTGTTACCAAAAAATATATATATCTATAAATAAACTATTTAGTTGCCATTAAATTAGTATAAAAACACAATCCTAATTAGGTAATCATACCATTTGTTCTTTTCTTCTTAGGATTCTGGTGATAATATGCATCCACTTCTCTAGTGAATAGTTTATATTTGTCCCATAATTTTTTTATATATATCAAATCAAACAATCCCTCTGATGTTATGGTGGCAGTCATGCTGATAAATTTGTCTGCTGCTAATAGTTTTCACTTTGGTTTTATTTTAGTAACATTCTAAAGATGAGGATTGGGTGCTACATATCCTTAATAATGCAAAACAGTGGTGATTAGAAAAGTCACATATTAACTTATAAAATACACACAATTGGTGGAGTGTAGTTTTGTGCATAGAATCCATTTATGCACTTGCAATTTCTATCTTACAATCACATCAATTTTGGAGACACTTAAATATCTCTAATATCATTGAGAATTTTCATCTATTCTATGTAGTTGTCAATCAGTTATCTTTTTTCATGTTTTATTATGTTTTAAATAATATTATTTTCTTGACTTTTTCAAACCCCACCATTGCTTGAGATTTATAGAGTTTATAGAAGACATTTTTGATTTGTTTCAAGTTAAATATAAACAAATGATAGCTTTGATTCAAATTTTCTATTAAGTATATTATCTTTTTCATATTTCTGGTTGACTTGAATTCATTGAGCACTAGACTTTTTGTAACCAACTCAGGCTGATTCTTGAATTATGTGAGAGTGCTAATCTTTCCATGATGAATATGGTCACTCTCACCCTTTAACTATTTAAATTTTTTTTGATCTATGACTTAATTTTTGTCCAACTAACTTCAAATAATTCCAATGTGTTTGATATCATAATCTAGGTCCTCAATCTTACGAGTTCAAAGTAATGTTTGAAATTTAATATTATTGAAAATTTTCTCCAGTTCTTGGCTGCAATATATGCATCTTCTATTCTAGCCATATCAAATGCCAAAATGATAATTCATGTTTATTCAAGCCTTTTGATAATGTGTTTCCTTTATTGATGTAGAGAGTAGAATTATAAATAGAAAGTGAGTAACGTGACTAGTGAAGAAACTTCATAAAGAGATCTATGTGACTAGAGAAGATTTTACATTTTTTAATTTTCAAAGTTTATGGTTACAATTATGAATCTTTGTTTCAAAGACCTTTATTCAACATTATAAATTTGTTGTGGATTTTGAATTTCTTAACAGGTTGGAATTCAATTTAGATAGAGGGAGTAGACTTCACACTTGAAAGCATTCACAATATAAAGAAAGCCTTTTTTGAGATTTGAGAGGAAAATGATAACTTTGAGAATGTTGAGGGCTTAGGAAGATTAGTTGCTATTGAAACTATTGTAAATGCATAAAATATCTCATTGTAGAGAACATATCACTATCATTTCAGAATTTTATCTTTGTATTAGAGGATTTTCTTAATTATTTATGTAATCTTGAATTGTATAAAATATTTGGGGATGACAACCTTTCCATGTAGCATAGATTTTTACATCTAATCTATGTAAAGTTTATTTTATCAATAGATAAAATTTTCACGTACAAAATTTTATCCTCTCAAACAATAAATCAAATGCATTTTGCCCAATCTAATTTATTTTCTAAATCAGAATCTAAAACAATATGAAACCATGGGTGAAAAAATATAGTCTCAATTTCATGTACTAGTATCCAAAATATTGCAAAGAAATTGGAGTTCTAAAATGTTGGATTCACAAGATAGTGGTAATTTTTAATTTTATGCATCATCCTCAAAATATACAAATATGTATTCAAAACATTCCTAGATGGTTATAAATCACCTAAATTATTAATAATATGTGTATAATTTAACACAAAGTCTATGTAATAGGTAGGCAATAACATTTGTATTATTGACTAAAGATATGCCACAATTGTTTTTGGGTTCATCTACCAAATTAATGTCCTCATTATATGAACAAGGGGTACATTATTAGAATATAGTGAAAACACATTGTCCCTTTTTATTTCTTTCCAATTTTGGAAAACACACTGTCCCTTGTTAGTTATTTCTAGACATCTTACATTCTAATGATGTTTATTGTCCACTTTTCCTACACAGGGAGCAGTGTGTTTTCCAACACTACAAACAATGTGAGCATTTTTTTGTTCCAATCTTATCAAGAAAGTGAAACGTAATTTTCACTATAACCAAAGAGTTGTTCTAAAATTTGAAGGTGGACTTCATTACATAATTGACAAGGGGCAGTGTGTTTTCCAACATTGCAAATTCATTAGGAAATAATTGACAAGGGAGAGTGTGTTTTCCAACACTACAAATAATGTGAGCATTTTTCGTTCTCTTTTGGAAAACACATTATCCCCTAATAGAGAACACATTGTCCCTTGTTAGTTATTTCAAATCATGGAATACACACTGTCCCTTCTTAGTTATTTCCAATGTTAGAAAACACACTATCCCCTATTGAAAAATAGACTATCCCTTGATGGAAAACACATTGTCCCCTGATGGAAAACACACAGTTCCCTATTGGATAACAGCTTGTCCCATGTTAGTTATTTCTAGAAATCTTACATTCTAATGATGTCCCCTATCCACTTTTCCTATACAAGGGACAATGCATTTTCCAACACTACAAACAATGTGAGCATTTTTTTGTTCCAATCATATCAAGAAAGTGAAATGTCATTTTTACTATAACCAAAGAGTCATCCTAAAATATGAAGGTGGAATTCATTACATAAATTACAAGGGGAAGTGTGTTTTCCAACACTGCAAATTCATTAGGAAATAATTGACAAATAATGTGAGCAATTTTTGTTTCTTGTTGGAAAACACACTGTCCCCTAATGCAAAACTAAACTAATTGTCCCCTGTTGGAAAACACATTGCCCCCTATTAATTATTTCTAGACATCTTACATTCTAATGATGTCCCCTATCAACTTTTCCTACACAAGGGATAATGTGTTTTCCAACACTGCAAACAATGTGAGCATTTTTTTGTTCCAATCATATCAAGAAAGTGAAATGCCATTTTACTTATAATATAGGGGAATTCGTTACTCACAAGTTCTCTTCATTCAGAAATCCTCATGAGGTGAACTGCTCTATACTACCTCAATGGAACAACATGAAATTTTTTGAACCCAAAAGAGTAGTTCACAAAGATTTTTTGGACAAACTGACAAGCTCTTGGCCAAAGGACTTCAGTGCAAAAAATAAACAATGGTGTGATGTGTTGGCATCCTAGAAGTGTGCTGGCATCCCAAAAGTGCGCTAGCATCCTAGAAGTGCGTTGGCATCCCAAAAGCACACTAGCATCTCGTAGGGACCAAAAAATGAGAATGTCTCAAATAATGGCTAATTAACGACTTACACTTTGATTACTAAGAACTTCTAGAATGCAAGAAAGCATCAAGATGTAGTAAGACTGAAATGAAGTGAAATAGGGATGATAAGGAGAAGAAAAGAAATACACTATCCATCTCATTCACTTTGTTCGACCTCTTCGAATTCCTTTTGCATTTCAACTTCTCAAGAGAAGGAAGAATCTCTTAAGTCAATACATTATGTTTTATCATTGTTCCAAACCATTTGTCACCATCCCCCTACATCACACCAGTCAACAAAATTATCTATATCCCTATCCAAAAACATTATCCCTATCCCTATTTGAAGCTAAATCTAATTTGGGTGCCTATGTCCCATAATCCATCATCACATCGCCCCCTCCTACTAAGTTTATTTTGGGTCCTTCTATCCCTCCCACCCTACCACCCCCTATCTCCCTCCTTCCCTCTCTTCCTCACACACACCCTTACCTCTCTTCCTACACCTCCCTCTTTCCCTCTATCTCCCTCCCTCCCTATCTCTATCTCCACTCACCCTCTCCCTCTCTACCTACCTTTCCCTTAATCCATCCCATCCCACCTCTCTTTATACCTACTTCTCCCTCCTTCCCTCCTTCCCCCCTCTATCTACTTCTCTCTCCCCTTCCCTCTCTACTTTCCCAATATTTATCTAATTCTCCTTTTTACCATTGTTTATGATGAATTTATAACACTTAAATTTATTCTATTTGGGAGGCAACTGAGGCTTAGAAAACTATAGTGAGAGAGGGAATTAGGAAGGGGTGGAGAGAGGTTGTGTGGGAAGGAAGGAGAGAGAGATGGAAGGAGGGAGATAGGGAGAGGTATTTATAGAGAGGTAAGGTGAAAAAAATAGAGAGAGGAAGCTAGAGAGGGATCTCGGTAGGGTGGAAGAGGTAGAGAGAGGTGGTGAGAGAGAGAGGGGAGGGAGAGATTATCACAATGCTTATGAATATTTGAAACTAGTTATCACTAGACCATAATAGAGGGAGGGAGATAGAGAGGGAAGGAGGGAGAGAAAGAGGGATGGAGAGAGATAGGGATACACACAGAGAGTGGTATGGTGTGAGGAATAGAGGGAAGGAGGGATACAGGGAGTGGTAGGAAGGGAGGGAGGGAGGGAAAGAGGGGTATATGGAGAGAGGTTGTGTGTGTGTGTGTGAGGGAGGGAGAGAGAGGGGGAAGGAGGAAGATAGGAATTGGTAGGGTGGGAGGGATAGAGGGATAGAGGGAGAGAGAAAAAGAGGGAAGGTCAGAGATAGGAAGTGGTAGGGTGGTAGGTATAGAAGGACCCAAAATGGACTTAGTGTGAGGGGGGGATGTGATGGCTAATTGTTGGAAATAGGCACCCAAAATGGATTTATAGGATGGAGGAGGGATAGGGATAATTTTTTTGGGTCAATACACTATCTATATCTATCTCCACTCACCCTCTACCTCTCTACCTACCTTTTCCTTAATCCATACCATCCCACCTCTCTACTTCTCTGTACCTACCTCTCCATGTCTCCCTTATTTTCTCTCTCTCCCTTTATCCCGCACATGCTACCTCGCTAGACCTCTCTCTCCCCCATTCCTCTATAATTTTCTCTATCTATCCTCTCTCACCATCCCTCCTAACCTTCCTTCGTATTACACATTTCACATTGTACATGTTTATTCATATAAGAAATTTCTCAATGTCAACAACCAACATTTTCTCATTATCCAAAAGAAGACCAAAGTGTGTGTTTCTTAATATAAGAAATTGCTACATATAATTAGTAGGGATTTCATAGGGTATCCTTCATAGTAGGTGCTAGAATATGAAAGAAGAGAGAATGAGGGGACAGAGGGAAATGAGAGAGGGAAAGGGGAGAGATAAGTAGATAGAGAGGGGAATTTGGGGAGGAGAGATAGGTAGAAAGAGAAGTGGGGTGGGATGTATTGAGGGGAAGGCAGGCAGAGAGGGAGAGGGTGACTAGAGATAGAGAGAGGAAGGGAGGTAGGTAGAGCTTGATGTGTTTCTTATTTGATTGGTTATAAATTTAAAATCATGCAAATCATAGACACATCAAGGGATTTCAATGGTATTGGGCAAGATTTTTATTTAATTTTGAATATATTTTTGTCTAACCTATACGGGTTATTAATATGGCTAGTAATTAAATTAATTTGAATATCATTTTTTTTCAATAATCTTTGCATTCATTTTTTTTCAACCTTACCTCTCTTTACCTACCTCTCCATGTCTCTCCCTCCCCCTATCCCTATATCCTCCTAGTCCTCTATACCTCTCTCCACCAATGGGAAGAGGAAGGTTAGGAGGGATGGTAAGAGAGGAGTGATAGAGTGAAGTACAGAGGAATGTATTTATTCCATGTAATTCTTAAGTTCAACATGGATTTTTAGTTAATACAGTTTTTTTACCAATTTTGTCCATATTTGCATTATAAATGATTAATTGAATAAATTGAATAATGAATTGATGAAGCTATAAATTGTTAATGTTATCCATACTTACACTATAATTGATTAGTTAAACAATTGAAGAAGGCTCCTTTCTACCATGTAATTGATGCAATCATCATAATTAATCATTCATAAATTTCCTCAAATGTGTTTATAAGGCATATGGATGAGAGTTTGAAATATCAAAATTTCGTATAGAAGCTATGAATTATTAAAGAAGAAAGTGACAAAGCAACTAATTTTTTTTAAAACAATGATGGTATTGATAAATATCTAGTACAAATGAGAAGTCTCTTTAGAAATATATACAAGAACAAATATAAGCTCTATAAATTGATCATAAACAATGGTAGAAAAGAAAAGAAGATAAAGATTGGGAAATTAGAGAGGGAAGGAGAGAGAGAATTAGATAGAGGGGGAAATTTTGGAAGGAGGGAGATGTAGGTAGAAAGAGAGGTGGGATGGGTTGGATTAAGGGAATGGTAGGTAGAGAGGGAGAGGGTGAGTGGAGATATAGATAGGGAGGGAGGGAGAGAGAGGGAAAGAGGGAGGTGTAGGAAGAGAGGTAAGAGTGTGTGTAAGGGAGAGAGGGAAGGAGGGAGATAGGGGTGGGAGGGATAGAAGGTCGACCCAAAATATACTTAGTAGGAGGGGGAGATGTGATGGTGGATTATGGGACATAGGCACCCAAATTGGATTTGTAGCTTCAAGGAGGGATAGGGATAATTTTTTTGGATAGGGAAATCATTAGAATATAAGATGTCTAGATATAATTAATAGGGGATAGTTTATTTTCCAACAAGGGGATATAACTAATAGGGGATAGTGTGGTTTCCAACAGGGGACAGTGTGTTTTCCAACAAGGGATAGTGTGTTTTCCAACATTGGAAAAAACTAATAGGGGACATTGTGTTTTCCAATAGTGGAAATAACTAACAAGGGATAGTGTGTTTTCCAAAAGGGACAAAGTGTTTTCCAAAAAGGGACAATGTGTTTTCTAACATTGGAAAAAACTAACAGGGGACAGTGTGTTTTCAAACAAGGAACAAAAAAATGCTCACATTATTTGCAGTCTTGGAAAACACACTTTCCCTTGTCAATTATTTCCTACATAGGGGATAGTGTGTTTTCCAACACTATAAATTCATAAGGAAATAATTGACAAGGGACAGTGTGTTTTCCAACACTGTAAATAATGTGAGCATTCTTTTGTTCTTTGTTGGAAAACACACTGTCACCTGTTGGAAAACACATTGTCCCCTATTGGAAAACACATTGTCCCCTGTTAATTATTTGCAATGTTGTTCTAAAATTTGAAGGTGAAATTCATTATGTAACTAACAAGAGATGGTATGTTTTCCAACATTGCAAATTCATAAGGAAATAACTAACAAGGGATAGTGTATTTTCCAATACTACAATTAATGTGAGCATTTTTTTGTTTCAATCAAATGAAGAAAGTGAAATATCTTTTTTATTGTACCAAAGAGTTCTAAAATTTGAATTTGGTATTCATTACATTGTTGGTGTCTACAAAACAAACAAAAATCATAAGAAAATAGTTTACAAGGGATAGTGTGTTTTCCAAAATTGCAAATAACGTGAGCATTTTTTTGTTCCAATTAGATGAAGAAAGGGAAAAATCATTTTTACTACACCAAATTTTAAGTCCCTTATAATTTTTTGAAACATTTTTCAATATCTTTGAAAGAATTATATCTTCCTCTTCTTGTTCATCCACAACTTGTTTGATAAAGAGTGCATTGACTAGATTTCTTATTTTTATTTAAATTTATTAATCATAAATTTAATCACAAACACAACCAATGTATAAATTATAATCTTTTGAGTTGATAAATAATACAATGCTCTTCACAATTTCTACACAAAACCTCTCCCCACTTAGCCCTCCCTCTCTCCCTAACTCTCTCTATACCTATCTCCTTTAAATGTGGTGATGATGTTGACTAATGGAATAAAAGAAAATTTTCACTTGTATGATGATGTCTAGAGATAAGGTGGGTGGTCCTCATATCCTACCTATCTACATGTGCTCTTTATCTCTCTCTCTATCTCTCCCTCGCACACAAAACCTCTATCCACCTACCCTTCCCTCTCTCCCCAACTCTCTTTATACCTACCTCATCTACCTTACCTATCTCTACCTACACCTTCCTCCATCCCTCTTTTCATCCCTCCCTCTCTACCTCTCCCTCCATCCCTCTCTATAGCGACACTCACCCTCTCCCTCTTGACCTACCTTTCCATCAATCCATCCCACCCACCTCTATTTCTACTTACCTCTCCATCCTTCCCAACTTCTCCTCTCTATCCACTTCTATCTCCTCTCCCCTCTCTACTTTCCATATCTCCTATCACTCTCTCTACCTACGTATCCCTCTATTCCTTCAACCTTACCTCTCTTTACCTACCTCTCCATGTCTCTCCCTCCCCTTATCCCTCTATCCCTCTCTACCTCTATTCCTAAGAGGATAAAATAAGGGGAAATACAAGATCCTTGACTTAAATTATGTGTTATGTGAGAAAAATAGTTTTACAAATATGAGATGAATTAAAAGAGTATATAATTTCAGATAAGGGGTATAGACTATTTGGATTTCAAACTAGATAAGGGTCTTTGTATGGATTAAAGTAGTCACAATGTATGTTGTTGTGGACGTGAAAATCTATAAATGGATAGCACAATGACAAAACAAAATAAACAGAAATTCCTATCCCTATGAGATAATACTTCATGATTCAAATGCAATCAAATGACAAAATTAAACAAAGCATGTAAACCATGAAATATCCCTGTCCCATAGTGGATTGGTGCAACCTAGTTGTGTAGAAAGCTGCCCTTTCCCAATCCATGATAAGCAAAGTGCCAAATGATGAACAAGATTGATTCTCAAGTGAAGAGAATAACCTTGCAATGAGAATGAGTTGTTGCTAAGCAAATGGTGTTGTGATGAGCAAGATTGATTCTCAAATGAAGAGAGTGACCTTGCAATGAGTAAGTGTTGTGTGTTGTGGATGTAATGCTTTGCATTTTATAGACTGAAAGATTGAAAGATTGAGAGATTTTGAGGAATGTGGGATTATTCACAAACCAATGACAAGTTGCCACTTGTCAAGTTGCAAGAGGGTGAGGAATGTGCAAGCCTTGGCCCATGTGCCAATTTGAAATTCAAATTTGGATGAAGTGACATGTTTAGGGGGGATGAAAGGTGCAATAAATGCCATGTTTGACTTGTGCAAATAGCATTTAAATTTTGTTGGAAGGGACAAGTCCCTTTTGGGGGGAAGATTCAAATTGGAAGAATATTCCATTTTGATTCCATTTTGAATGTAATTAGAGGAAATAATAAATCAAATAATTTATTTATTGGTGCAAGTGGGTGGGTTAGTTAAGAGTTTGGATTTGACTCTAGTTGAGTCAAAAGCTAGAGAATGATAATCATGATTAGAAGTTAATAAATGTAGATTAATTAACTTGGATGATATTTAGGAGGTGACATTTGATTAAATCAATTTGATTTATTAAATCAAATGAGAAGAACATAAGGATTAAATAATTTGATTTATTTAATGAACCTTAGGAAATTAATCAATAAATTTCCTTAATTGATTAATAGGAGAATTCGATGCACGATGTTAGTTTTGCATGTCTACAGTTGTATCAATTTGGTTATTTGTATGTATTGCTAAACTATAACCCCCCATAATCTCCATTGTTTAACTTTGAACATGTAAAATGAAATAATGGAAACCGACATTGTTTTTTCCAACATACAATTATTTTGTGCAAGTACTAAAATATATGAAATGAAAAAGGAATCTACTCTAAAAATACTTCAAAATATGTACACCAAATTGAATGAGATAGATAATATATTGGTTTCAAGTTTCATAAACCAATTATTCTTGACCTCCCTTGATACTTGAATTTATACTTGATATTCAACATAGAACTCAAGACATATTTCCCCCCTTTATCATATTTCACAACTATCCAACATCCTAGAAAAAATAAACCTAAAAAATTCAAAAAAGAATCAAGAAACATAATTGACACCGTACATAAAACTAATCAAATTGACCTGAGCGGTGACTAACCAATTGGGTTGTTACTTGTAGAGGGTTTTACAACAATACGTGGGTTGCAAGTTTCATAGGACACAATTTTTTCCAACTTGTAATTTTATAAAATAATAAGAATGTAATGAAAAACATTTTGTTATTTATAAAGTAGGAATGCAATGAAATTCAACTTGAAAATTTACAAGTCTTAGAGTAAACATTGTGTTTAAATTTCTTCATATGTTTGAAAAATAAATAAATTTTCATAGGGAAATAACTAACAGGGGATAGTGTGTTTTCCAACACTACAAATAATTTGAGCATTTTTTTGTTCCAATCAAATGAAGAAAGTGAAATACCATTTTTAGTATACCAAATGGTTGTTCTGATTTTTCCTTTTCCTTTTCATCCATTTCAAATTGTATTTGTTCCATGGAAATAATTGACAAGAGAAAATGTGTTTTCCAACACTGCAAATTCATAAGGAAATAATTGACAACAAATAGTGTGTTTTCCTACACTACAAATAATGTGAGCATTTTTTTGTTGCCTGTTGGAAAACACACAGTCCCCTACTAGAAAACACATTGTACCCTATTGGAAAACACACTGTCCCTTGTTGCAAAACACACTTTCCCCTATTGGAAAACACACTGTCCCCTCTTAGTTATTTCTAGATATCTTACATTCTAATGATGTCCCCTATCCACATTTCCTACACAGGGGATAGTGGGTTTTCCAACACTGCAAATAATGTGAGCATTTTTTGTTCCCTATTGGAAAAAACACTATCCCCTATTAGTTATTTCCAATGTTGGAAAACACACTATCCAATAGTGTGTTTTCCAATACTGTAAATAATTTGAGCATTTTTTGTTCCCTATTGGACAACACACTGTCCCTATTAGAAAACACAATGTCTCCTGTTGGAAAACACACTATTCCCTATTAGTTATTTCTAATGTTAAAAAACACACTGTGATAAACTTTGAAAGAGCCTTTCATTACATTCGTATTCTCTAAATAAGAAAATGTTTTCATTACAACAATTGTAGGTTGGGAAACACTGGGTGTTATGAAACTTGTATCCCACATACTATTATAAAACCCTCTATAGAGAACAACCAAAATGGAATTAGTGTGAGGGGGAGATGTAATGGTTGATTGTGGGAAAATAGGCATGCAAAATGGATTATAGGATGGAGGATCTATAAGGATAATTTTTTTGGGTTGGTATGATAAAGGGTGATGGTGAAAAATATTTTAGAAGAATGATAATATATAATGTATTGACTCAAGAGATTATTCCAACTCTTGAGAAGTTGGGGAAGGAGCATGTGCACTATGTGCAATGGGCCAATACAAATGCAAAACTAGAGGCATAAAGTATTAGAATACATGAAATGAAAAAGGAATCTTCTCTAAAACACATGAAAAGAAGCAAACCAAAGTGAATGAGATAAATAATTTATTAACTGAAAAGATTATTTATGCTCTTGAGAATTTGAGGAAGGTGCGTATGTAGTATGCACAATGGACAAATGGCAATGCAAAAGTAGATAAAGTGAAGAGGTTTTGTATTGCATATGAATTTGTGCAAGAAAAGAAAGTGAGAGGTGATGCTATAAGTGGAGATGACCAAATGAAGTCAAAGATTCTTGAACTTAAGAATTCCATAAATTTATAAGTTTATCCCATGAGTTTGGATGGAGTGGCAGGGATCTTCATATCTTTCTTTGACACAAAATAAAATCAACTCAAAGAAAATAGAGTATTTGAATAGGACATGTTGTGCAATTTTTGCACACACGCCCCACTAGAAGTGGGGACCCTCTTTTTCTTTCTTGTTGCTTTCACTCTTGGTGTTTTTATCCCTTCACTTTTGGAGGTCTTGCTTGATTGGGCATGTGCTTTAATGATTCATCTTGCTCATTGGAGTGGTCCACCTAGGATACATATTGAAAACCTTGAGTTTTGGGTGCACTATGGGTTTTTCACTATTTTTGAGAAAAATCTGCCCTTTCCGGATTATCTCGGTTTCCCTTTAGTATCGAGTTGTGGCTGCCAGATGTTTTTGAAGTTCGTCACTTTATCGGATTCTCAGGTTTTGTCTTGGTCATCTTGTTGACCGCATTAATGGAGATTGGACAACCTTTTGGGAACAATGATATATTGAATTTTGTGAAGTAATTTACCATTTGAGTTTGCTTATTTTCTTGTCATTAGAGCTTGGAGTGTAGCTAGATTTTTCATTTGAGGGGATTTTGGGTGCTGCATCCAGATTTCTAGGGCATTACTTGTGTTCCACTCGTGCTTGGAAGTTGTTTGTTGACATCCCAAGTTTCAGTTTCTTCTACTCTCATGGTATGTGGATTTTCCCTATTCCTCTCCTATTTTTGTTGCTTTGTTGTGCGCTCTCATGATTATTCTTTGCTTCATATTTTTCTTGTGTGTGCACATCATGTCTAGGCATTTCGGGTTTCCATTATTTTTCTAGTTCATCCACTTGATTATACTGAATATTTCCTTTGGATGGTCTTTTTTTGCTGTTTTTAGGGCTTGGTTGTTGTTGCCACAAACTTCCTATCCATTTTTTCAAGCAAGTTGTTCCTAAGCTTCTTTGTGCTTTCATGGCGGAATTTCTCAGGATTCTTGACCTAGGGCATAGCCACTCCCATTTCAAATTGTTGAGAGGAGAGTTTTTAGATTCATGGTCGATCCATTGGATGTGTAGCTCAGGTCGTTGTCGAGCTACAAACTCTTGATCTATGATCATTCGGTCTAGTTGGGTAAGGACGAGGGAAACATGGATGCGTTCAGGTTTTCGATGACTTCACAAAATTTTGTCTTTGTCGAATTTCCCTGGGTCTTCTTGTTCCTTCTCTGTACCATGTCATTTTATTTTATCCAAACTTTTGCTTGTCTCACGAAATTCTACTTCCACTAGATTTTCCCAGGTTCTTTTACCTGGTCATTCTACTGAGTTTGGGTGTTCATGGTAGATTTGTCCTGATTCTGCCGAAATCCACACCTTTGAGATTTTCTCAGATGTTTCACGCTTCCTTCATTTTCTCGGGTTGTTGAAACCATTGCTAGTTTTTGGGGATTTCCGTCTAAGGTGAATTTTTCTAAAGTTTTGTGGGAATGAAGAATTTGATGATTACATGAGAAATTTTCTTGTTGATGATAAATTTAGATGATCAAATGAACTTATGCTAAATAGTTTTAAGATAATTTCTTTATTATATTGGTTGAAATGACTATGTGGGGTTGTGTGCCTATTTCGTTGGATTCCTCCTGGTCCAGATTTACCCAAAATTCCTCTTCATTCTGGATTCCATGAAGGAGGCTGAATCCCAAACTTTGAGATAACTGATTTCTGACACTTATTGTTTATCTTGGGTCTTATTTTTTTGTTTGTAGGCAGGATCAGGGCAAGGTGTTGCTGGGAAAAGTAATGTCATGGATCCAAGTGTTGAGGGTTCCACTCCCACTGATGTAGAAAGAGTAAAAATGGACATAAAGAGGAAGGTTCCTGAGAGCAAATTGACTTCCATCTAGTCAGGAATCACTAACACTGATGTAGGTATGTGGGACTATGAGGAGTTCAACATTGAGATGGCGACACCAAGTCCCCCTTTCTTAGCTAGAAGAACTATGGAGTCTGGATTGGAGCATGTAGTAGGTTTTCCCTCCACTGTGCAGTGTTATGACTTGGTTCCTAAGTGTGACAAACACTATGATAGAGGAACATAAAGGATTATTGGTCCCCAAGAAAGGATTGTGGCAAGCTTTGATCCTATGTCTATGGCTAGGACTTTTGATATATGTGACAAATCACATGTGGTGGCTTTTGATATGGATGCAACAAAGAAATATTATGAGGAGAATATAGTTACGTCCTAGTAGGTGATCAATTCTTGGTTGGAGAAGCCCAAGTCCCACTTCTCCAAATTGCCAAAGCAACTATTCAAGCTCAAATTCAAAAGGGAATACTACAATGTCATCACTCTCCTTAGCTGGTTGGTAGGGCTTAAGAGTGCAGGAGTTTTCGAGAGCTGGATGTTCAATATCATTGCTCGGGTGGAGCAAGGTATAGATTACCACTAGGCAAGTGCCATAAGTGTAGTAATACATGAGTAGATGTGTAATGTATTGCAAACCAATACTTTCACCATGACCTCCTACCTAGTGCATGCATTGGCAAGATTTCACTCATATAAGGGGTTAGGCACTAGGGGTACATTTGGAAAACATGCAATATATGAGGTGTATCCACAACTACACTTGGTAGGAGGGAACTATAGAAGAGCAAATAATTCTTTTACAATGTTTATTACCAGGTTGATGCAGGGTGCGGAGCATGTGAGAATTTCTTATAGGGCCAAGGAATTGACAAGGAGATATGGGGCTTGGTTCATTCAGTTCGTCACCTTCTCCTACATTAGGATTGATGGTTGTCAAAGGGCTCCCTACAGACTCCCAAGTTACCCAATTGATCACATCATACTATTGGAGGTCACTAGGCAGAATTGTGATTTTGACATAATTGTGAAAGGAGACAAGCATAAAATGGGGTTTGGGAATGAATTCCCCTTGAAGATAGGAACAAATGAGGTATGTCCTTCCATCTAGTCATCTCATGCTTCTGAAGAAGAAATGAGTACTTTTGGCCTCTCTTTTCACTCTAAGAGAGTGAGGTTTGATATTACTAGGGAGGCACAAAAGAAATCCAACAAAGAGTACATCCACAAGGACAACATTGAGGACTACTGGGCTAACCTTGGTGATGATTTTTATGTTAGGAAAATGAAATTCTCTAGGTTTCCGATGGATTTTGTGAGATTATACAATATAAAGGCAATCTTGATTAGGTCGAAGAGAATGGGAATTTGATCCAATGCCATGTCTTTGAAGCCATGAAAGACAAGCTAGTTGGAGAAGTTGATTGGTTAGAAGAAGAAAGGATGGAGTTGGAGAAGATCATGAATCCTATGATCAGGTATACCAAAATGTGGCTCAAGCACAAAATGATGGAATTGAAAAGTGAAGGTGTGCAATGCACCTATGATTTAACGGGAGACTTGGAGTCTCATTCTTCTTCTGAGGAGTCACATGAGCAAGATCCTAAGGGTAAATCCAAGGTGGAATCTCTGTTCAAAATCAAGGTTGGGGATGTTCAGATTGAGGAAGCAGTAGAGGCAGGCAAACAAAGAAATCTTGTTGCTAAGAAGAGAAGGCATGTCTCAAGAAAGAGAGGGGCTGACAGAGGGGAAAAGGAAGAGGTGGATACTACTTCTCCTTCACTCAAGAGAAGAAGAATTGTGAGGTTGTCACAAAAGGAAAAGGGAACTTCCAAAACAGATAAGGAAGTTGGGTCACCTAGGGTGGAGATAGAAAGTTTGAGGGAGAAAACACAAGTTTACATGAGGAGGTTAAGGACTCCTCCAAAGGATGTTGTAACAAAAGAAGATGCCCTTATGACTGCTCCTATCATGGAACAGGAAGATGTTCCCCTTCCACATGAGGCTGGAAATGTGCCAGCAGAACCAAAGAGGGATGAAGATCCGAAGGACTTAGAGAAGGAAGAATTCTAGGAAGGAGAACTCTACTGGGTAGAGGCAGAGATTGGGAAAGTTCTACAGTCACCTCTGGTTGCCTATGCAGATTCACCTATAGGAGATGGGGAAGTTGGACCTCCTCCAATAGAAGAGATGCCAGTTAGGACTCCTTCACTAGTGCACGAGAGAGAAGAGCATGACAAATAAAAGGAGGATTCAGTTAGGAAGGTTTCCAAGCAATAGGGTTCAGATGAGAACATGTCCAAGGTCCAACAAGATGTGAGGGAAGAAAGCAAGGTGCAATCAGAGTTTGCTATTCCAGGTTGGTTGGATAAAGAATTGAAGAGAAAAAAAATTGTGGTAGAGGATACTCCTCCCAATTGGGATGACCTAATGGCTAACATTGGGAAGGGTAAAACAAAGAAGAGGGCTATGGTCATCTCTAGGATTGAAAGAGATGGATTTGGCAATAGGGTGGCCCATGTTACTACCCCTACTCCTGATAAAGATGGGGACAAGGTGACTGCAAAGGACTATCATGTGCAGACCATCGATTTGGGGCCTACAACTATGGAACAAGATATTGAGGAGTATGAAGGCTCTAGTGTGGTAATTGTGGGAAGATTGAAGAAGGAGACACAAACTAGGCATGAATTAGAGAAGGAGAATGTGAAATTGAAGAGTTACTTATAGGAGTTGCTGAAACCCTTGTAGTCCATTGGATCTTCCTCCTTTGCTGCATGTTTCTTGCCTCAAGAGACAATCTCTGAGCTCGAAAAGATGAAAGGTATTACAAATGCTACATTTGGTTGGTTGCAGGGAGTTTGGACAAAAGTATATGATGCCATCAAAGATATCTTGCTGACTGAAGGAGATGCCATGAGGTCAGTTGAGTGGTTAAAGACTGTGCTAGCCTAGGACAAGGAGGACATAGATCTCCTACTGCATAAAACACAGACAATTATGGGACACACTGAGGATCAACTAGTGAAGGATGGAATTCTTGCTTTTTCAAGGGTTTCAGAGCCTTGAGAATGGTCTGAGATTTTGTAGATGAGGCAAAGGGCCTTGAAGAAGATACACAAATAGAGAATCCAGATTGAGGACACTTTGACTAGTGTTTATGATAGGTGTATCTCTTTCTTTGAGGTGATGATAGGAAGGAAGAAGTTTTCTCCAAAGCATATTAACCTGGAGCAGTTGAGGAAATGGTGGAGAGATGTCTATTCTCCAATTGATGAAGGGTCGGTTATAGAACATCAGCTAGATGATGTTGTGACCTATATTGCAATCATTGAGAGGTATAAAAAAAATAGAGCTGATTGGGATAGTATAGTGAAGCATGCAAGGGAGGATATCAAGTCTCTTGAGAGGAAGATTAGGGTTTTTCCTGTGCCACCTATTGTCAAGTTGGACAGAGTATTATTGGTAGTGCATGATGAAGTGGAGCATGCTAAAGACAAGGATGGGAAGTAGTTATATAAGGTTACATTGGAATTTGTGATTTGCCATTATTTTCTCCTCCTTCACATGCATTGGATTGAGTTTTTTGAGGCCTAGGCCAACTTGGATGAAGTTGGTACAAATTTCACATTTCATATGATTTTTGAATATATCCTTTGGCCGACCTATTGTGTGGCATGTTTTTTTGTAAACCCTAATTGGGCTGACCTATCCTAGGGGGGATCTCTATAAATTTGGCATGTTTCCTCATTTGTAAGGGTGAGATAATTTTCATATACTGGAGTGAATTGAGTAGAATAGCAGGAATTAAAGTTAGAAGTTAGTTTATTTTCTAGCAAGCAAGTGCTAAAACAAAAGACTCAAATTGTTGCCATAGTGGATGATTTAATATAAGAAGGGATATTTTGATTTGGTATCCTCATTGTGTTGTGTTTTATCTGGCATGGTTCTTAGTATTCTATCTTTTAAATTGCTTGGATTTAGTATTGAATGATTTGGTGATGCTTAGGATTTTATGCTTGAAATGTTTGCAATGATCTCTAGTCCATACCTCTTGCAGTTAGTTGATTGTTAGCTGTTTTGCAAAGTTAGCCCGAACTTATAATTGTGCTTAGTTCAATTATGAATGTTTTTTCATTTCAATTACTATAAGATTGTCTTAAATGAATGTACATTATTTGAAAATATTTAACACCTTAGAAGATTGCACTATTCCTATGAGATTGCAAATTTATCTAGGTCGAACAAAAAGTAGTTTATGAGGGATTGGTCGATTTTGAGCATCTTGTCTTTGTATTGTTAATCTTAGGGTTAGAATTAGTTTTAGGATTATCTCTGAAACCTTTTATCTTTTTCTATTTCTTTATTATCCAAGTTCCATTGATTATTTCAAGTATCAATTCATTGTTTAAATTTGATAGATTCAAATTCCAGTGCTTGCTTGTAGTAAGGTCCCTTTGTGATTACCAACACTTTCACATTATCTCTAAGTTGTTTTATTTGCATTGTCAAGACCTAACATTAGAAACCTTGGGGTTATCTTTTTTCCCATAGATATTTACCTTTCAAGAGAGATAGGATATCATATTATGTCTGAGTTGTTGTTGTGTAGAAAACACCATCAATAGGACATAGATATTTGAATGCTTCCAAAGAAAATAGTTTATTGTTAGAAGACATGTTACACAAGAGTTACAATTCTTATGAAGATTCAAGCATATGACAAATCCTAATAAATAAATTAGAGAGTGGTGAGTCATTGATCATGAAAATATTTTTGTTAAACAGTGATTTCAAATATTCTAGAACTTAAGAATTCCATGAACAAATATAATTGGAAATAAATGATAAGGAAAAAAGAAAATTAGATCTAAGTGAAAAAAAGAGAATCATATAACATTCATAGAAATATCACCATGATAAATGCTTGTGTCTTTTCATCACTCATGTTGGGGTCCATTTTGGTTTACCAACATCCATAATTTATGACTACAATCCATGAATTTTTTACTTTTGGTAGAAATTATGGACAATGTTAAATACATAAATGAATTAGTCTGCATGCTTTCATTTGTAGATAAGAAAGAAAATGGAGGAGATAAAATAAATTCATGTATACTATGTTGCACAAAAACACATTTAGGATGAAAACATCCCCTACTTACACCATTACTTCATTGTACTTATTCATAGTTCTACATTGAATAGTTCTTTCTAAACATGTCTTGGGTTCCCATCTAAGATATTTATTGACACATCCTACCATGCATGACCATCCACAATGGAGTTAGATTTTATTTTTCCTTTTCCTTATCATATATTTCTAATTGTATTTGTTCCATATCTTTGTTTGGTCCACAACTAAAGTCAATTGAATTAGAAAATTGAATATATACTTCATATTTATAGGATGGAGGAGGGATAAGGATAATATTTTAGGGTTGGTATTGTAACTCAGATTTTCATAATTGGGATGACTGCTAAAGCTGCACAGATTAAACATATCAATCCTAATCTAAATAAAACAACAAAGAATGATACAAGTAAGCATAATTAATCTAAACTAATAAAACTAGATTGATCTCACCCAATATGCTATTACTTCCTTGATTTATCTCAATTTCCCTTCTACATCTTGTTGTATCGTCATTCTTGCCCTCAGATATTTGTGTTCGAATGCAAGCATAACTTTGTCAAGTGTCTCAGCAAAATATCGAAGATTGTTTCTTCTCAAAATTATAATGATTTCTGGAGGAGGAATAATGATAGTGACAGGCCATTTTATAGATTTTGTGTTTTCGAAGGATCAACTCAGATTGAAAGAAAGATCGATAGATGAGATTGATGAATTCCATGCAATGAGTTATGTGATAGATAGAACATGAGTTAGAATGTTAGTTAGAACATGAGTTTAATCTTAAAAAATAGAAGAGATAGACTTTGTATGCAAAAGCCAAAGTTACAAGTTGAAGAATAATGCATTCGAATGCAAATAGGAGTTAGAACTAGTTAATCGACTAGTTGTGACAAAGAGTTCTCTCGTAGAGATAAACTGGTGTTGAACTGAAGAGATAACTGGAGAACTAAAAATAGATCTGGATCTAGAAGGTGAGTGAATGAATTAGTCAACTAATTGATAGAAGAATGTGACATAAATAATTAAATAATTAATAAAATGTTAATTTAATTCAACATTCGAAAGTGAGACTTTAATTAAATAAATAAAGATAATTTATTTAATTTAACTGTTGAAAATGATTAAATGACTAATTAAATAATCAATATTTAATTATAGACAAAGGGGGTTTAAAGAATAATTAAATAAAGATATTTAATTATAGTTGGAAGGGGTAATTAAATAATAAATTATTTAGTTAAGAAGGAAGAATCAATTAGTTTGCAACATAATTGAACAAATATGATTTATTTAATTAATCAAGTTGAATAAAGGATATTTATGAATTAATGAATTAATTAAAAAGGGATATTTAATTAATAGAGGAAATATATGTTAGAAAGGTTAATTAAATAATAAAAATTATTTAATCACGACAACGGACTATAGAAAATTATGTCGAATATGTACTCGCAGGCCTAGACCAATTTTCGGTATCTACAGTTTTCCCCTCTTTGATACAATGTTGGTACGATGTTGTGTCAAAGAAAATATGCCTCGATCATGCCCTAGCATGAAACAGGTTAAGGTATGCCCCCCCGAGAAAATTGACAAATTTTTGAAAGTTTAAAAAAAAGTCAGGATATATTCCCGATAAGTCAATTTGATAGTTAGAAATGTTATGGAGTTGACGGAATTGAATTTGGAGTTGATACGGATGAACATGGATCATTGGAAGTGGAAAGGCTAAGTGACCAGTAGATTAGGTCAGAATAAATGCCATTTTGAACCCACCTATAAATAGGAATTAGGTCTAAACCTAATTCATTTGCACCTGGAGGAGATAGAAAACCAAAGAAGTTGCTCTGACCAACGGAAGAAAATGGCACCCATTCCCTACACTAGGCATCACAATTATTGGATCCAGACATTCAAGCGGCCAACCGACGCAGGACCACCGGTATGTACCCGAAAAGGAACACTTGAAATTTATTTTTTGCATGTTTTTCTAGGCATAGAAAATTAAGTAATCAAATGCGGTGCATCGTAAGTGACACATATGCTGTCATATTCACCGCATCTGACTGTGAAATGATGCATGTGTTAAATCACGCTTAGGCTAAATGAGGCATATAGGGGAATGAACGCATTTGAAGAATAATGCACTGCATGTGTAAACATGCACCACATCTGCATTAGTGTTAAACATATGTGTAGTAGTGAACCGCATATACATTTATGCAATGCATATGTAGTAGAAACATAGGTTATGAAAACTGCACTGCATTTGTGAAAATGCACCACATGTGGTTTAGTGAATTGCATGTGTAGTATTATGATAGGGGTGTGGGAAATATGTGATGCATATGTCATATGCACTGCAAGTGAGGCTTTGTGCAACACATTTGCAAAAATGCACTGCATCTGTTAATGTGAACCGCATTTGGCTGGTAAAATTATCGTAAAAAATTTCTAAGCAAAACTTGAAATTGTTTTTGACATCATGGTTTAAATGCAGGTGGTTCTAGATCCTATCTATAAGTGGGAGTTCCAACTAGATACATTCGATCTAAGAGATAATTTGACTTCTGTAGAGATTCAGCTTCTATGGAAGCTAGGTTTACGGTACTATTTGTCGATGCCTGCCATTCGGGCGAACAGGGGGATGTTGATGACACTTTGTGAGTGATGGAATTTAGAGACATCGTCATTTCATTTATTGACTGGGGAGGCCACTATCACATTAGAGGATGTGTACAAGATTTTGAGACTACCAATTAGAGGAGAGTGGGTTATATATGTTACCCAGCGAGGATTGATTGAGTTGGCACGGTTTTATGAGGTCAATGACATCAATAGGCTCGACATCTAGCACTACGAGATTAGATGGCCAGTGCTAGCATATAGATACAATCAAATTGATTGTATTCTATGTACATTAATTGGGGGGATTGTGCTTCCAAACAGACGGGGTCATGGCTTTCTAGTGGGATGGGGAGCTATGTTGGTTGGTATGTTGGAGAGTGAGATGATGTATGCATGGGATCCATGTCTACTCAGGATGTTATACTTCCATCTACATGACATTGCCTATAGAGATGCACAATCACTGAGCTGTGGGACTACACTGATGATGGTATGGGGTTGGGAGAGGATAGCTATTTTTCGTCCTCCAGTTACAGTAGAGCGAGAGGAGATATTTCCATATGTGTTTCGATATACAAGATAGATTACACAGACACATGTTGGGGACATAGGGTATTGGAGAAATGCATTGGATATTCTTGACCAGTTTACATGGAGGCCTTACATGGATTGTGAGGAGTGGGTGGATGAGGATATACATTTTCCATTCTGTAGATAGACACAATACCTTATTGGGAGGACTGTTTCTAGTGTTATATTATTGAGCGACACTTGCCAAACAGAGTTCTGAGACAATTCAGATAGGTTCAGGATGAGCCTCGGAGCAGAGCAGAGTTTGCTCATTCATCTAGAGAGGTTTCGTACTGGGGACCTATGATACTAGTAGCTACAACTGAGGTAGAGATATAGATATTATAGCTAGTACAGTGGGGGTGGATAGATGGATTACCAAACCCAAGAACTACAACTGTGTATGATGCATGGTGGGCAGTGCATCGACTTGTTCTTTATACGGATCCAAATTTTTTGGCACTAGAGGAGAGATGAGGGACAAGACCTCGAGGATGTCAGAGAGGTGGAGGTGCTAGAGTGGGGAGAGTTCGAGGGATAGATGGTGATGGGAGAGGTGGTCGACGAGGACAGAGAGGGAGTCAAGTAGGTGCACTATCACCTATCCATGAGGCAGTTGTAGAGGATGTACCGATGTTAGAAATCAGAGGGGGAGTGGATGTACAGGCTTGGGGTGAGCATATTACAACAAAGGTACTCGTAGAGGAGTGCACGAAGGTAGATGTTGGAGTAGAGGATATTGTAGAGGATTTCGATGTGGAGATGGATTTTGACCCTCTGGGTATTTTGGTAGGTTACAGAGAGGATGATGTTGATGAGGATATGGAGGATGCCCCGATGGAGGAGTAGGAGAGACAGCTCCAAGATCGGATAGTGGAGGAGATATGGGAAGGGGATTCTCCTAGGGATGGTGACAGGGAGGTTTTGGAGGAGAGACTCAGAGTTATGACAATAGAGTTTGATGTGATGAGGCTAGAGAGAGACAGTGCCTACACAAAGAGGGATAGTGCTCATATAGAGAGGGACAATGCATATACAAAGACAACACCTTCAAGTCTTTTCCCACCACCTTCACCACATGACAACAATGGTAGTAGGACACGATGATAGGGATATATTTATGTAGACATTTGTATTTTGATCAGAGAGCCTGGGAGCTCATGTTTTATTTATTGACACACTTTGATATTGTACTATGACACACTATTTTGAGCGATATATATATATGATTTTGGCCGCTTCTATATGATATGCATTTCTATTTTATGATGATTCATTACTTCTACATGATTATGTTTCCTATATGATGTATGTACATGTGTTATGAATGTGATTCTATATGTTATGTTTATGCATTTTATGATATTGTGGATGATTTCTATATGTTGTGGATAATGAATGTAATGAATGTTTATGATGTTTACTTATATGTGATGGTGAAATGTACCTGAAATGTTTACATTATGTATCGAATGAGGATGGAATGCCTATTATGCAATGATTTTTCTATATGCAAAGTAACTATGTGAAGTGCATTATTGAATGTATGCAAATGCAAATGATCTAATGTTTTTATTTGTATCACAGGACTCTATCATTATGTTGGACAAGAGAAATGTTAATATGGATGACTATAGGACGTTAGTAAGAAACGAATGAATGAATGAGTTTGATTTGATTGAGAAAAACATATAATCTTTGATATCTTACCAAAATATGCTATGCTTGCAATTTTATCATCACTGGGCGGGACATGACACAAATGGATAGTACACACTATGATATGAGATGGACCATAGCGTACAAAGTCATCCATCTATGAAAAATAGATAGTCGTAGACAAGGAGTGTCAAAAAGCAAAGTAAGGACAAGATTGCCCCAGTCATTGTTGTCGAGACAAACCACAAACAACAAACAAAGAAAAGACAGATCATGATACATCATAGCTCCTCTAAATCCTTGATAGGACATCCTTAAGGAAAATAGTAACATGATTCAAAAACCAATTTTTAAAAAGATAGTTGATAGACAACAGCCAAAGAAAAAGAGTCCTGAGACATCCTTGAGAAAGCTAGTAACAGGACTTTGCACAAATCGATAAAAGATAAGACAAAATAAGATATAAAGTCATAAAGCTAAATAAAAGTATTCACCAAAACTTGATCTTGTGGGATTGTTTGATGTTGATGTTTGACATAGCGTAATGTGAGGGAATGAGACATACCGCAATAAGACATTGAGTATAGTTTCGACCTGGTGACTTCTGTATAAGGCATGACAAAGCTTGGTTTTAGAAAGAAACGTGTCGTATAAGACGTTGGAGCCTGATGACGTTGATATGACAAGCTACATGAGACTATGAAAAAATGATGATTTATGTAGACAAGAATGACATATCTTGCTAAGACATAGGTTGACCATTTTGACAATGTGTATGATATTGACTTGATGACTATTTTGAGATGCTTTTCCTTGTTGTTGCATGACTTGTTTTGATTCCTTGACTGATAAAAGTGTGTGCGTAGACAATGTATGACATGAGATGATACCCTAAAGTATGATATGCAACCTGTGTGATAGTGATTATGAATGAACCCTATTGGATTGACCTAGTGTGGTCTCGGGAGCTCATCAATTGATTAGCCTTGCCTACATTGTACATGCAAAGACCTCGTAGTTCAACATGACCACTGACGTTGAATATACAAAAAGTCATGATTTTAATGTGTGATACATAACAAACCTAGACTGACAGACCTAATGCCTCGGGGGCACATCGATTGATGGCCTTGCCTATGTCCCAATCGCAAAGGCAACGTAGTCCGACTATGTCTATGACTGACTTAACATGACTAACTTGACATGACTAGACTTGACATGACTGAGAATGTCTTTGGTATTTTCTGACATGTTTTGATTTTGATTTTTTTATTTTTGAAGTTTTCTAATGTTTTTGGGATTTTCAGGACATTTTCGATGATGCAATGTTATGTACAAGGCGTCGGGATATAGAACAAGGATTTGCCCCTAGTCGGGAATAAGACTTGTGAGAGGGAATGGGGAATGTTATGGAATGGATGTTAGATGTAAATCATTCCAAGCAATGGATAAGACAACCATTTATTATAAAGGACGGTGAAAAAATCTGATTGGAATGATGGTAGATGAAAGAGCAATTGTGAATACACATGGCGCTTGTTTTCTAGGTTTTCACCATGGTACTTATCCCTAGCGCCACCGAAGTGGTTTTCACTATACGACAGGTTATTTCTCTTTACTTTTTTCTGATATTTTAATTTTTTTGGTGTTACAAAGATGCCTATTTGCCAGGTTTTCATCAAGGTAACCATTATTTTTGCTTTTTCATTTTTTTGTATATTCTAGATTAAGACACGGATTCTCAGAAGCTGAGCATAGAACCTCTTTAGATGCATACTATTGATAGGTGACAAAAGCGGATCTCCTTCAGGAGTAGAGAGTTGGTACGCTCCTGATCCAAAGGCTTCTGTGACAATGTAAGTCCCTAACGAGTTAGGCTCAAACTTTCCTAGTTTCTCTTGTTTAGCTTGGTTCTTAGGATTCTCCATTAATACCAAGTCACCAATGTCAAAATGTCTATTGAGAACCTTCCTATTATAGCTTCAACAAAGATGATTCTGATAGGCTTGCAAATGATCTAATGCTTTTTGTCTTCGTTCATCCAGTAATTCTAGCTCTTGTAGCCTAGAGACATGGTATTCTTCATCGTCAACATGACCTTTCAAGGAAACCCTAAGAGATGGAATTTCAACCTCAATAGGTAAGATAGCTTCGAACTTGAATATGACGGAGTATGGAGTGGCGCTGGTGGCACTATGGATGCTTGTGCGATAAGCCCACAAGGTAGGATTAAGCTATAGGTGCTAGTCATGACTAGTGTCATTGACAGTCTTCTTAAGGATTCTAACAATGGTTTTATTAGATGCCTCAACTTGGCCATTACCTTGTGTGTAATATGGGGTGGAAAAATGGTGTTTGATGTGGAATTCTTCACATAAATGGCATACTTCTTGGTTCTTGAATGGGCGGCCATTGTCTATGATTATGGATTGTGGTACACCATACCAACAAATGATATAGTTTAGGATAAACTTAGATATTTGCATGCCAGTGATGTAGGTCATGGGAATAGCTTTGATCCATTTGGTGAAGTATTTGGTGGCGATAATGATGAATTTGTGGTCGTTGGATGATGGAGGGTGTATCTTACCTATGAGGTCAAGTCCCCATTGGGCGAAAGGCCATGGTGATGTTATCGGATGAAGCTCCTATGTTGGTGCTCTTATCAAGTCTCCATGTATTTGACATTGTCTACATTTCTTTACAAAGATGTATGAGTCTTTCTCCATTTTAGGTGGGTGATCCCACAATAATGGGTTACACTTTTTGGTCAAACTTGACATTGAAATCAACATTTTTCACCAGATCTTCACTTTTGTATGCCTATAGAAGCTAAGCCATTAAGAATTTGAAGATGAAGCAAACTAGTGATTTGTGACATTTTGTGTTGAGAATCTAATTATATATTTTTTTTAAATTAAAAAATAAATTGTGAATTATTTTATGTAGTTTTTATTAACTTTTTTTTGATACTAAACATCACTTTCAAAAACTAATGCTTACTTTTAGTTGCATAACTCTTTTTATAGAAAGCATACAATTGTAATTTTTGAAATAGAGTTTTTTCACACCATTATCTAGTGGATGGATATTTTTTCATAATTATTTGTTGCATATATATTTTGTAATTAATTTTCTAATATAGAGTAATTATAATTTGGATATATTATACTTTCAACTGCATAATTTTTTTTGTATTCATTTGAATTAACTTATTCTTTTTTTGTTGGAATAAGGACATCAATAGCTAGTGTACATGCATTTTTAAGAATTTTTTTTCTCTCTTTTCCTATTTTTTTGCATGTGTGAAATAAAGACTTTGATGTTCATTGAAAAACCTACATTCACAAGAAATAAAAAATAAATATAATAATAAAATTAAATATATTTAAAATTAGAATTTTTGGGAAGCTTATAATAAGGACTACATGTTTACAAAAAAATAATTTTAAATAAATTAATTTGATCCCCTAAAAGGTAAATCAAAAGTGGTTTTTTATCAACATTTTGATAGGTGTAGAGGAGACTCCATTATAGGTATGGTTTAAAACTAGTGGCTTTCTATCCAAGGGGGTTTGATATAACTGGGTTTGATCAAACCCTCTTCAATTAAAACACTTAAAAAGGAACCTTTTTAAGGTTTAAATCAGTATATTTTCTAAAAATATGTGATTTCAGCAAAAATCAGGATGTCCCAAAAAGTGTAACCCATTATTGTGGCAACACCCAGGCCAATAATAACCTAGACTCATAATCTTATGGGATAAGGTGGGACAACTCGAATGAGATCCACATATACCCTCGTGCATTTCTCGCAAAGTTGTTTGTGCTTCTTCAGCATTGACATCTCATTAGGGCATTGTCTAAGGTGCATCTATATAGGGTTTCTCTGATGATGGTGTACTTAGCTGACTTATGGATGAAGGTTCAACATTGGTTATTGGACAAGTCTTGAGGTAAGGTTTGGTTAGTGAGTGTAGACATGGAAAATGTACAAATTCATTTTGGCACACTTGATCCTGATTACTAACAACGTTTCCTCTCAGATCAAATTCTCGGCATTTCATCACTTTCTATCCTTTAATTCAATAAATCACTATTTATTGGATTATGTCTATCACCTCCTTTGATTAAATTAATCATTTTATTTAATTAAAATCTGTAAAGTCCTCCTATTAAATTAAATAAATTAAACCATATTTGATTTAATTGTACACATTCCTTGTTTATTAAATAAATCAAATCATTTATTTAATGAATCATTTCCTCTCAATTTTTGGCTTAAATCAATTCATAAATCTAAGTCTAAATTGTCATGTCACCTAATTCTTCATTGAGTTAATCAAAACATTGATTAAGTTAATCCTTCTCACTAAAATTCTCTAGAGAATGCAACTTGCACAATAAATCAATTACTTTGATTTATGAATTCTCCTATTTTCCCTCACAAAGCATCAAAAAGAGAATATTCCTCTTTTGAATTCAAAAAGTTCAAGTGGACTTGGTCCTTCCAACAAGGCATTAAAAGCCTCTTACATGTCCTTGACCTTGAGCCAAGTGACATTAACTTCATTCCTTTTCCCTCTTCAACATGTCATTTCTCAAGTTTGAAATGCCACCTAATTGAATTTATTGGCACGTTGGCCAAAACTTGCACATTCCTCATCCAATCACATGTGGACAAGTGGCACAATGCCATTGGACTATATTTTGTCCCACATTGCTTATTTCCACTATTTCTTCGAAGATTTGAATCTATAAATTGGAGACTCTTCTCCTCAATCTTCATCCACAATCACATGCAAAGTTACTCTCTCCACATTGAGAGTTAATTTTGCCAATTTAATCCAATCACCCACCATATTTGAGATTTTTTAAAAAGGTTATGCTCAAATCTCTTTGGAGATTTTACCATTTCTCTCATTCAATCAAACATTGCAATTAGGAATTGGGAAAGGGCCAATTGCAACATATCATTGGCACCAATTCCCCCATGGAATCATCACGCTATTTGCTTAATTAGGATTTACATAAGTTTTCATTTCTCATTGTGTTCTTCATTTCCTAATCTAAGTTTTAGATAGATGGATTTCATGGGGAATCCCTCATGCTTGTTTCAATGTATTTGATCTAACATACCCATCATGTTTGTTGTTCTTGTGCATTTGCAGGTTTAGGGGTTCACAGTGAGATAGTCAAATATTTCTTTATACCAAGGAGACATAGGACCAACAATGGTACACACCATTGTAGTATCGAGGACATCATAGGTGGGGACCAACATCTGTTCAACCAAGAACTCGAACTTAGGCACGTTACTTGGAATATCCAACAAGGAACCCACAGTTGCTATAGCATCTACAACTCTATTCTGAATACATGGTATTTTTTGAAATGTAATGTCATTGAAGTATTGTTTGAAACTATCAGCCATACACTTGTAAGGGGAAAGATTCTCATCCTTAGTCTCATAATCATCATTCACCTGTCAGATTACCAGTTGAGAATCACCAAAGACATCTAGACTCTTTATCTTCCATTGTGCTACCATCTTTAATCCTGTCACCAAATCTTCATACTCAACTATATTATTTGTATAAGGGAAAGCAATCCTGAATGATTTAGGAATGGTATCGCCTTGAGGTGTAACAAACAAGATACCTACTCCTGAACCACGATTTGTATGTGACCCATCAAAGTATAGTTTCCAATTAGTTTTAATGTCAATGTTGAAAAGGAATTCATCTGGAAAATCTACCACTAAGGGATGGTCTGCCTTTATAGGTGCATTGGCTAACTGATCTACAATCACTTGTCCTTTTATAGCCTTCCTCTCGACATACTGAATTTCATACTCGCTAAGTATCATAACCCATTTAACCAATCATCCTGTTAATGTTGCCTTACTTAAGAGATACTTGAGTGGGTCAATCTTTGCAACCAACTGTGTTTGGCAATTGAGCATATAGTGCCAAAGTTTTTGGGTAGCAAAGACTACCACAAGATAGGCACATTCTATGTTGCTGTAATTCAATTCATAGCCCACTAAGGTACGACTGATGTAGTAGATTGCTCTCTCATGACCTTGATCATCGTGTTGTACGAGAAGAGCTCCTAATGCTGATTGGGTTGCTGAAATGTATAAGATCAATGGTTTTCCCTCTATAGGTGGCATTAAGATTGGTGGAGTTAGAAAATAGTCCTTGATTTGTTGGAATGCTTCTTTACATTTAGGTTTCCACACAAATGGTACTCCTTTCTTGAGTAGATGTTGAAATGGATGTATTTTATCTACCAGTTGTACTATGAAATGGCTGATGGACTGTAACCTTCCCTATAGGGTTTTGAGTTGACCAATTGTGACTGGAGGAGGAATTTCTATGATAGCTCTTACCTTCTCTGGATCTACTTCAATGCCTCTTTGAGAGATGATATACCCTAGAAGTTTCCCTGATTTCACGCCAAAGACGCACTTCTTCGGATTTAGCCTGACATTATAATTCTCTAGCCTCTAGAATATCTTGTTTAAAACCTTCAAGTGATCTTCCCCTGTTTATGATTTTTCTATAATTTCATCTACATAATATTCCATGAGAGTATCTACAAAGTCATGGAAAATCATAGTCATTCCCGTTGATAGGTAGCTCCTACATTCTTAAGGCCAAAAGGAATTACATTCCAATAGTATGTACCCCATGGACACATGAAATCCATCTTCTGTTGGTCTTTAGGTGCTATCTTAATCTGGTTGTATCCAAAGAAACCATCCATGAGGGATAGCATCTCATAGACTACTGTAAGATCTACTATCATGTTGATATTCGGTAAAGGGAAGTCATCTTTAGGACATGCCTTGCTGATGTCTCTAAATTCTGTGCAAATTCGAATTCCCCCAGTTGGTTCAGTCACGAGCACAAGATTTGATATCCAATCTGCATAGTCTATTGTCCTGATGAATCCTACATCCAAGAGTTTCTTTAGTTCTACCTTGACCAATAGAGCAATTTGCGGATGCATTTTCCTTAACTTTTGTTTGATTTGTTTAATACCTAGCTGCAATGGTAGATGATGTAATATAAGGTCTACATCCAGCCAAGGCATGTCAACATACAACCATGCAAATTTTATCTGTCTCTTTTGGAAGAAGTCCATAAACTCAGATTTTTTTGTCTCTGTTAAAGAAGCTACAAAATATACCATCCTAGGATTCTCTTTTGTACCTATGTTGACTTCAATAGATTCTTCTACTAGCATTGGTGACTTTTCCTATTCCACGGGGAGAATATTTAAACCTCTATCCTTGGGTGCCTCTGGGAGGCTTTCGCCCTTGGATACGTCCTTTATTTTGACTTTTTCTTCATCCAAAGGTGCCTTTCGGTTTTCACCTAGGGACTCATCATTTTTCTTTTCATCATCTTCTTTCTTTTTATTCTCACTTTTGTGACTAGAGGTGTAAATAGACTCCCTAAAATATACTTTTTCATCCAAGTCTATGGTAAAACCTGCTTTATGATCCCCTCTTGGTATGACTTCTCTAAGTCCCATGAACTCAACAATTGCTTTTTCGCTCTCGAATGTATCTATGATAGGTGTACCTTGTTGATCCCAGTTGATAAGTTCGGGATATATAAGAGGCATGTCATCATCGGAGTTCTTAAAGGTAGCAGCTAACAAAGTGAATAGTGAGTGGTTGACATGATCACAAAAGTTTTGGACTGACTCCTGCTGGTTCTTTTCCCTATGGGTAGGTAAACTTTGATGTGGGACTATTGTAAGGGCTGATTCGTCAGAAGATGGTTTGTCAGGTGCCCAAGATGCATGATCAAGGGTTTCCCAATAATAGTTCTCTTGCCATTCTTCTTTAGACAAATGCTTCCTATGACAGGCACTAGATGGTTTTGGTACAGGTTTTATGTTTAGGTCCAATTCTCCAAATAGAACCTCTATGTTCATGGTACTGGTAGAGGAAAGGGAATCCCATTGACAGTCACTTGAGTCAGGAGATTCATCGTAAACTAGAGGTTTGTCATAAACTAGGGGAAGTGGTTCATGAGATATCTTGATGTCTATGCAAGCACTCACTTCCTCTTGAAACAGTGATGAAGTACTAGGAAACCCAATTCTAAGCAGTTGACACCCTAGCCCTAGGTATTTCAGTCTTGGGTAGACATTGATCAGTTCCATCCTTCCATTTTGATGTAGTCCTAACCCACTTTTTCCATCATAACCTTCATTTTTCACTATCTTAAAGCCTTTTCCATATTGTTCATTAGCTATTTGAATAGACGACGAGGGGTGTTCATGTTCTTCTTGATACAACTAGGAATCACCTTGATCCATAATTTCTTCACTTAGCTCTCCCCATTTGGTCAATATCATTATAGGGGGAACATGAAATATGACTACTGACTGTCTTCTATCTGCATTGGGTAGGCCATATGCCTTAGGTGGAATCAGTTCACTAACACAGTATGATGCCTTGATATGATATTCGCCACAACCCTTATCTTGGATCTCAAGCTTAGGAGTAGTTGATGGAGGTGTGAACGAGATGGACTTAGTAAGATGTGATGGGTCAACGTATTGGGATAAAGTGGATGATGAAACTTCTTGGTTATTTGGTACCTATCATTGTGGAATTTACTTTAGGCTTGTACAATACTGAAAAGGATCTGGATCACCATCAATTGTGATCTCTATGCCATTATAAGGGAATTTGAGACATTGGTGATATGTTGAAGGTACAACTTTCATTGCTTGTATCCAAGGTCTACCTAACAACAAGTTGTATGGAAGGGTGAGATCCAAGACTTGGAAGCTGGTGTTCATGATTGTTGGACCAATTCTGATAGGGAGTGTGACCACTCCTTTGGATGACCTTTCCTCATCATCGTTAGCCTTGATAACTATACTCTTTGAGGTGTCTATGCAGTCTTCTAAGAATCCTAATGCCTTAACCAATTTTAGGGTACACAAGTTCAAACCTACTCCTTCGTCTACCAAAACTCATTTGAATTTGGTTTCATGGACTAGGACTTCAAGATGTAATGGGTCATTATGATCAGAATTTTCTATTGAGTAATCTTGTCGAGAAAATGTGGCATGATGCGAGTTGGTTAAATATCCCACCATCTCTTTGAAATGATTGACATCTAAGTTTGTAGGGACAGTTGTGTTCTGTAGAGCTTTATCGAGAATGGCTTGATGCCCAAGTGACAAAGTCAATAGTTCCAAGATAGATATTTGCGCAGGGGTTTTACTCAACTGATCAAAAAGGTTGTACTTGAACTTGGAAGCTTGCGTAGATGGCTCAGAAGAAGGACCTGGAATAGTGATCTTAGATCTACGTGTATTTACACTAAATTCTCGATGCTTCTTAATGGTGAAGGTATCGACATGCTCATTTGTAGCGCGAAGGCTATATATGATCTTTCCTTTTCCATAGTCATATTTGGTGTTGGCATAGTTGGTTGATGGGTTAGTCTTGGGTCCCGAACTAGAGGCTGTTCCTTTTGTGTGATCATGTAAGGGGTCTGTGAAGAACTTATGATCATTGTTCTTGGTATTTTTCTATCCACTGACTTCTATGGTGCCATTTTCAACAAAGTCTTGTATAATATTCTTGAGTTTCTGACATGTACGTAGGTGGTGTCCTTTTGTTTGATGATAGTCACAATAGGCTTTGTCATCCCACTATGACGGTTTAAATTGTCCAAGATCATACTCTCTTGGTTCCAAAGGTTTAATGAGATTATGCTTGATCAAATCTTTGTAAATAACCTTGATTGGTTGTCCTAAAGGAGTAAATTCATGTGTAGGAAATCTCCTTGGTGGTCCTTGTTGTGAATTTTGGACATAGTTTGTTGTTTGGTCCGGACTATCCGTCATGCCTTGATTTTGGTTGTATCCTCTAAGTCTAATAACTAGTCATGTATGTATGTTTTTAGCATCGAAAATGTCATCATTTGTAACATGTTTGTTTCGTGACCATAATGGATTTCTATCATTTGGCGCGTTTTGATTTTGGATAATGGGGTTCCTACCTAGTACTTTTATTTCACCTTTGTCAATAAGGCCCTTCTCAAGGATGATGCCCTTTTGTACCAAGTTGAGGAATGAAGTACAACAATGTACCCTTAAGTCACTTCATAGTTTTGGATTGATGTTCTCTAGGAGTATCGTGACCTTTTGCTTTTTTGGTATTTGAACTGGACATCAACTAGCTAGACTTCTCCATCTCTGAAAGAAAGTGGTGAAAGTTTCACCATCTTCTTATGTCATGTGACACAAGGTTGCTATTGTTACCTCATTGTCTATGTTGAAGGAAAAATGTTCGACAAACTTCTCAGCTAATTCACCCCATGATCATATACCATATGGTAATTTAGAAAACCATTCTAGTCCTATCCCTATAAGGGTTCATGGAAATAGTCTCATCAAGTAAGTGGGGTCATATGATATGTCCATGCATGCCATTGAGAATTCTCTAATGTGTTCCAAAGGGTTCTTTCTCCCATTATACTTAGGCAAAATCGATATAATGTATCAATGGGGGAAAGGTGTCATATAAAGCGCTTTGTTGAAAGGACATGGACATAAGTCTTGTGCTGAGATAGTTCATTTGCCTGACATAGACATGTTGTCCATTTGTTGTTGAAGGGTTTGCATTTGGTTTTGGAGGACACCAACTTATGTTAACAACATGTTCATTTTGTTTGGATCATTGTAGGTATTCTAATATGCTATGTTATGTGATGGGTTATGATTTTGTGAGGGGATATATCCTATTTGAATGGTCTCATTTGGTATAGGCATATATCCTATCTAAATGGTCTGATTTGGTGTAGGAATATTCACTGTTTGAATGGTCTTATTTGGAATAGGAATATTCATGTCAGCTTTGGATCTCTTACAAGTCATGTTGGTGCCAAAGGGGTTGGATGAAGTTGCTCCTGCAGTAAATTGTAAACCTTGTGTTATGTTGAAAGGGGTTGTGTTTACAATTGATGATGTTTGAGTTGGTATGCCAGTTGGTATTGCTACGGTGATTTGGGGAATAGACACACTTGATGTCATTGTTTGCGTTGGTTGGGTAGATGTAGTTTTCAAAGTGTGAACATCAAATCTTGGTGGTAGTGTGGCACCTTCTACTAGCAACTTTGCTAGATAGCATTGGGGATCATTTGCCAAACACTCATCCATGAAGGATGTAAATTCAGGATCTTGGACTGTTGCCTCTATGTCTTCAACAAAGACTCACCCATTTGCGTCTCTAGTGACATATTTTTCAAGCAAAGGTTTGTGTGGTTTTTTTTTCCTCAGTGGTTGAGTTCAGAAAGGATTGAAAAATTCATTGGGATCTGACATTTTTTTATGTTTCTTTTGAGACCTGGTTTCGACCATGAAAATTTGCTCAAAATGGGGTTATGCAGACTATGCCTAAAAACTGATATGACCTATTTCTATATTTTTTGATTTTCTGACAATAAGGATGTTGCTAAAATGATTTCTAAAAAGACGTATACTAAGATGATATATGGTAAGATGGACACTATGCAAAATCTCGTGTAGACTGTGATGGTCAATGATTCTAAAATGGGTATAACCTACCTCCTATGGAGTAAATGCATGGAAGAATTTGATTTAACCAAGCACCCTGATTGAAGGACAAGGACAGTTGATGAGGTGAATTTTCCAAACTAGACTTGTTGAGATGAAAAGATCCACTGGATAGGACTAAAGTGACTAGGTTCAATGATTGTGACAAATTGGGACATGAATGTATCCAATGATGAGGAAAGTTACCTATTTTGATAAATGATTTCCCATGAAGTTTCTATATGTATGTAATTGAGGATGACTATGACAAAGACATGGATTGTAACTAAGATGTATATGACACCTAATGATGCAAGATTTTGAGCAAAGTTTTTCTAGTTTCTATCCAAGGTTGATCTTAAGAAACAAAAGAAAAAATGACAGTGATGTTTCAGACTTAGTTTACAGTTTTCTAGTTTTATGTTAATAGGCAAATGCAGTTCACCTAACAGTTGCGGTTCAAACTATGACAGATGCGGTTTTTGATAGTGCATGTAGTATTTCTAATAGTTGTGGTCTTTCCTATGACAGTTGCGGGGTTTCCAGATAGTTGCGGTTTTTCTTATGATGAATGTGGTTTACTAATACACATGTGGGTTTTCCTAATCTAGACTCTGTAAACCTGGTTTTTTGATAGACACTTGCAGCTTGAAACTTAATAGTTGCGGTTTTGCATGCACACATGTGACTCAGAATGTGATAGTTGTGACTTAAAATTATGAGACTTTGAAAGATGAAATTTTTTGATAGACAGATGTGGTTTTCCCCCTAATAGATGCGACTCGCTAATACAGATGTGGCATTTAAACTAACAAATGTGACTCGCTCTTTTGACAATTGAAAATTTTCCCGAAGATGTTTGACTGACTTTGTTTGTTTGATCAATATTTTGGTAAATTCAACAAACAACAAACATAGTAATCAATTTATTTTCAGTTTTGTGATGAAAGGATTGTTGAGACTCAAAAAACATTTACAACCTAGGATTTTACGACAATATTTGTTGAATTCTTACTTGGATTTCTCCAGCTATGCATATTTATGGTGGATGATTAGTAGCTTGACCCCACTGGCTCCCCTCCATGACACTCACTTATACGGGGCAGCCAAGCTATAGTACCCATGAAACTCCCATGGCATACCTTTCAACTCTACACATAAACCCTAAGATTGTAAGATGGCTTCACAGGGCCGACCCTGCTGCACCAACAAGTAGGTATGATTTTGGTAACTCTACAACAAGGTGTTTAATAAGGGCATTCTGTTCATGGGACACTATCCAACATTGACGAGAGCCCATTTCTGTCCATCTCGTCGGAATAGTGCACATGATTCTTGGGCTTTCCCTAAGAATCCACTTTTGTATACCAGTTAGAAGTCGCTTGGCTTTAGCGTGCTACCAGTCTAAGTCATCTTGGGGTGAGTACTTTTTCCCACCAAGATAGAGCCAAATTCTAGAGTCAGTAACTATTTCTCTTACACCCAGGATCAAACGAATGCACAAGGGGAGAGGATACTTCGATTACTAAATCGTGGGGTTCTAAACTAACAAATCAGACACAAAAAACACTGGTGAATTTATGAAGCCCAAACGAGATTATTTATACTACCAAACAAAAGTTCATTTTAAATCCACATGACAATTATCTACCTACCAGATGAAAAGCTTGCTAAAAAGACAAAGGCATTAGGTCTTGCATGCAAATTTGTCAGTAGTTCATTGTTGTCTTTGGTTTTTTTATTGTCTTCTATGCTTCATCCTACAAACACTTATTATTCCACCTTAACATAGCTTGAAACAAATATTAGAAAAAAACCACCAAAATCACACATACTTTGATAAAAGAAAATGTGGATGTATGAAAAAAAATTAAAATAAAGGAATAAGTTTACCAGCTAAATGTGGCTTTTGGAGCCACAGATGTGGTTCACTATTGACAAATGGATGCAGTTCGAGACATCGCAGATGCGGTCCGTAATTCATTGATAGGTGGATGTGGTTTCAACAAGAAGATGTAGTTTTTGACAGGTAGACATAGTCTTTTATAGGTGAATGCAGTCTCTGACATGCGAATGCGGTCTTTGGCATGGCAGATGTAGTTCATAATGGCAGTTGCATCACTATTTTTGACAAATGTGGTGCACCGTATGGAAAACCTACAAAAAATAAAAATGAAAAAATGGAAAGACAGATTTTGAAGCGTGTTCATGTCAGGTTCACCAAATGTAACTCAGATTTTTAGAATCGGGATGACTGCTAAAGCTGCACAGATTAAACATATCAATCCTAATCTAAATAAAACAACAAAGAATGATACAAGTAAGCATAGTTAATCTAAACTAATGAAACTATAATGATCTCACTGAATATGCTATTACTTCCTCGATTTATCTCAATTTCCCTTCTCCATCTTGTTGTATCGTCATTCTTGCCCTCAGATATTTGTGTTTGAATGCAAGCATAACTTCGTTGAGTGTCTCAGCAAAATATCAAAGATTGTTTCTTCTCAAAAGTATAATGACTTCCGGAGGAGGAATAATGATAATGATAGGCCATTTTATAGATTTTGTGTTTTCAAACGATCGGCTCAAATTGAAAGAGAGATTGACAAATGAGATTGATGAATGCCATGCAATGAGCTATGTGACAGATAGAATGTGAGTTAGAACATCAGTTAGAACATGAGTTCAAAATAAAGACTAAATTTAGAACGTGAGTTTAATCTTCAAAAATAGAAGAGATAGACTTTGTATGCAAAAGCCAAATTTAGAAGTTGAAGAATAATGCATTCGAATGCAAACAAGAGTTAGAGCTAGCTAATCGACTAGTTGTGATGGAGAGTTCTCTCACAATAATAAACTGGTGTTGAACTGAAGAGATAACTGGAGAACTAAAAATTGATCTGGAACTAGAAGGTGAGTGAATGAATTAGTCAACTGATTGATAGAAGAATGTGACATAAATAATTAATAATGAATTAAATGTTAATTTAATTCAACATTCGAAAGTGAGACTTTAATTAAATAAATAAAGATAATTTATTTAATTTGTCTGTTGAAAAGGATTAAATGGATAATTAAATAATGAATATTTAATTATAGATAAAGGGGGTTTAATGAATAATTAAATAAATATATTTAATTATAGTTGGAAGGGGTAATTAAATAATAAATTATTTAATTAAGAAGAATTAATTAGTTTGCAACATAATTAAACAAATATGATTTATTTAATTAATCAAGTTGAATAAAGGATATGTACGAATTAATGAATTAATTAAAAAGGGATATTTAATTAATAGAGGAAATATGTGTTAGAAAGGTTAATTAAATAATAAACATTATTTAATCACAACAACGAACTATAGAAAATTATGTCGAATATGTACTCGCAGGCCTAGACCAATTTTCAGTATCTACAGGTATGATGGAGGGGAATGGTGAGAAATGGTTTATAAGAATGATAATAGATAATTTATTGACTTAAGATATTATTCCCACTCTTGAGAAGTCGAGGAAGGGGCATGTGCACTATGTGTAATGGGAAAATGGAAATGAAAAACTGGAGTCAATAGGTACTAGAATGTATGAAATGAAAAAGGAATATACTCTAAACACATGAAAATAATTACACCAAAGTGATTTTTGTATATTTGGAGAGGAGGATTACATCCACCAAACAAAGACCAAGAAAAGGTATTTAAAGAGGATTACATCCACCAAAAAAACCTTGTGTAAAATTTGATTTTGTATATTGTTCCTTCTATCCCTCCTAACCTACCACTCTGTATCCTTTATTATCCATCACTCCAAAACCTCTTGATTTTATCCACTTCTGCATTTCCATTTTCCCATTACAAATAGTGCACATGTTCCTTCATCAAATTTTGAAGAGTAGTAAGAATATCTTCAATCAATGATTAGGTGAGGATTATGGAATAGATTGGAAATGTGGATGAGCGATGGCATAAAATAAAAATGTAGGGATGAAGGTATGGTGGATTATGAATGCAACAATTAAATTCATGAAAATTGTGAGGTCTATAAGATGATAGGAGCTACTCTAGGGAGAGAGAGAGAGACGGAAGGGGGGAGATAGGGAATGGTAGGGTGGGAGGGATAGAAGAACTCAAAATATAAAATAAATTATGTGGATTGTGGTTTTCATAACACCCAGTATTTTCCAACATGAAATTATATTAATGAGAACCTTTTCCTTATCAAAGAGTATGAATGTAATAAAAGGAACCTTAAAAATTAACCTCCTTTTATTTTGATGGTAAAATCATCTTCTTAGCTTTAGAGGGGAGGAGGGAGATAGGGATAGGTAATATATAATGTATTCACTTAAGATATTATTCCTACTCTTGATAAGTTGAGGAAAGAGCATGTGCACTATGTGCAATGGGCCAATAGAAATGCAAACTAAAGGCATCAAGTACTAGAATACATGAAATGAAAAAGTAATTTTCCCTAAAAAACATGAAAAGAAGTAGACCAAAGTGAATGAGATAGATAATTTATTGAAAAAAAGATTATTTTCGCTCTTGAGAAGCTGAGGAAGGTGTGTGTGTAGTATGTGCAAGGGGAAAATGGCAATGAAAATTAGATAAAGTCAAGAGGTTTTGTATTGCATATGAATTTTTCCAAGCAAAGAAAGTGAGAGATGATGCTATAAGTGGAGTTTAAGAAATGAAGTCAAAGATTCTTAAATTTAAGAATTATATGGAACAAATACAATTGGAAATAGATTATAAGGAAAATAAAAAATTAGATCTTAAGGCAAAAAAAGAGAATCAATTGGGTGGAGACATGAATGTCTTATCTAAAAGGGTAGAGAAATATATTAAAGAACTCATTAAAATAAAAAATATGCATTATATAATCATAGACACTCTTAAATCAGAGAAAAAAGTGGTTGCAAAGCTACATAAAAATTATTCATGACATTGAAAAAAATATCAAAGAAAAGGATGGTGTTTTCCTAAGGGTTGATGAGGGAGCACTTGATCTAAAGCTTGAAGTAAAACATATGAAAAATAAGTTAGAAGATAATGAAATGAAATAGTAGGGGATGAGGAAAAATGTGTTGATGATCAACTTGTAGATGCAAAGGCAATATTTGGAAGTGTTGAAAATGTAGAAAAACAATAGAAGACTAAAATTAATTGCTTATAAAAGAAAGTAAAAGATAAGAAGAATATTTTATCATCAAAAGAAAAGGAAGTTAATGCTATTGAGAGAGAGTTGCAACCTAAAAGATATGAAGTTGAGAAAATGAATGCAATAATGGAAGGCCTATTTCTTATGAAGAAGGGTGCATGGATATATTATAAAAAGAGCATTCACAAGACTTTGTTGTAGTTCAAAAGTTCAAGGATGAGATCAAGAACCTCAAGGCTCAATTAGGAAATTTTCAGTTCACTTATAATGATCATGTAAAGAATTTTGATATATCGAAATTCAAAGGAGTTGTTGGACAACTTATAAAATTTCAAACTAAATTAATGGTAAGTTTGAAGGTGTATTTAATTACACTCATGTTATGTAAATAACAAAAGGTTTTAATTACATTAATACTATTTTCTAAAATTGGAGGTTGGAAAACACTGGTTGTTATGAAACCTGCAACCTAAATACTATTGTAAAACCCTCTACACATAACAACCCAATTGGTTAGTCACTCCTAAGGTACATTTTGTTAGTATTATGTATCCCCCACCTACAAATCCTTCCTAAACTCTCCACTTTTGAGCTTTGAACAAGCATAATCAAATAATTTACAACCCACTATTTTTTCCAACCTGCATTAGTTTGTGCATTTATTTTTCAATCATATGAAGAAATTGAAATGTAATTTTTACTTTAACTAACAATTGTGATACATTTTGAAGGTAGCTTTCATTACATTATTACTATGTAACTAACAAAAGGTTTTTATTACATTCATAATGTTGTGTAAAATTACAAATTGGAGAATATTGGGTTTTATGAAACCTACAACCCACATATTATTTTAAAATCATAAACACATAACAATCGAATTTCTTAGTCACACATCAGCTCAATTTTCTTAGTTTTATATATCCCAAAAATGCAACTCATCCTCATGCTCTCCATCATTTATCTTTGAACATGCAAAATGAAATGATGGACAACCCACATTGAGTTTTTCGACATGTAATTATTTTTCGCATTTAATTTTCAATCATATAAAGAAATTCAAATATAATTTTAATGTAACTAAAATTTGTTATAAATTTTGGAGGTACCTATTGTCTAAATAAAAAAAGGTTTTAATTACATCCATATTATTTTTTACAATTGCATTTAGAATACATTGGGTGTTATGAAACCTTGCAACCCATATACAGTCTTAAAACCCTAAACACACAACAACCTAATTGGTTAATCAACCCTGAACTCAATTTGGCTAGTTTTATGTATCCCCCACTTGGAAATCTGCCCCTTACTTTCCACCACTTAGCTTTAAACATACAAAATGAAATAACTCAAAACCCACTATGTTCTCCAACCTGTAATTATTCTGAGCATTTTTTTTCAATCATATGAAGAAAATAAAATACAATTTGAACTCTAAGAGTTGTAAATTTTGAAGCTTCCTTACATTATATTACCAAGATTTTTGTGGGAGAGATAAATTGAACTCTAACTAAGAGTTGTTGATTTTAAAGGTGTCTTACATTTGTAATCGATGCGTTATTTTTCGGGTTAATGGATTTGCATGTTTATATTAAATAAAACCCAAAGAAGTTATGAAGAACAAAGAAAGTATTAAATAAGAATAGTTATACCAGATATCCATCGATGCTTCCATGATTCATCTCCATAACACCTCCTAGCTTGCAGCTTATGATTGTTTCCCTCAAATGTGTGTGAGAAAATTAACTATGCCATTGTCCTATGCAAGTTTTGAAGGATTTAAATGACCAAAAGACTATGATAAATGATTGTGCCTAAAATGAAAAGTAAAACATAATGAAGTGGTTCTATGATAATGATAAAGTGGATGAAATAATAATGATAAAAAGTGATGCCCTAAACTATGAGCAAAATTAACATTTTATAAAGAATGTAATTTTGCACGGATGGACGAGATTAAAAGTTGTCAAAGCCTAAAATTAATGGACAAGATTTTATGTGACAACCCCTAATTAGGGTTAGGGAAATATTGTCAAATGAGTGGCCAAGATTTGATTTGATAAAATCAAATCAGTGGTTAAGCATAAATGTGATAATTACCTAGAAAGATAAAGCTTTTAGAAAATCAAGAAGATAAAGAGTTGAACTGAAAAGCATATTTGCAAAAATAAAGAATTTTCTCAATTACTTGATTTTTGGAAGAAGATTATTATTTTGAACTAAATTAATTCAAAATATAAAATTTATGAGACAATAAATAATCTTTCTCAGATTATTTACTAAAATGAAGAGTTCCTAAGGGTTGATGAGGGAGCACTTGATCTAAAGCTTGAAGTAAAACATATGAAAAAGAAGTTAGAAGATAATGAAATGAAATAGTAGGGGATGAGGAAAAATGTGTTGATGATCAACTTGTAGATGCAAAGGAAATATTTGGAAGTGTTGAAAATGTTGAAAAACAATAGAAGACTAAAATTAATCGCTTATAAAAGAAATTAGAAGATAAGAAGAAGATTTTATCATCAAAAGAAAAGGAAGTTAATGCTATTGAGAGAGAGTTGCAATCTAAAAGATATGAAGTTGAGAAAATGAATGCAATAATGGAAGGCCTATTTCTTATGAAGAAGGGTGCATGGAGATATTATAAAAAGAGCATTCACAAGAATTTGTTGTAGTTCAAAAGTTCAAGGATGAGATCAAGAACCTCAAGGCTCAATTAGGAAATTTTCAGTTCACTTATAATGATCATGTAATGAATTTTGATATATCGAAATTCAAAGGAGTTGTTGGACAACTTATAAAATTTCAAACTAAATTAATGGTAAATTTTGAAGGTCTATTTAATTACACTCATGTTATGTAAATAACAAAAGGTTTTAATTACATTAATACTATTTTCTAAAATTGGAGGTTGGAAAACACTGGTTGTTATGAAACCTGCAACCTAAATACTATTGTAAAACCCTCTACACATAACAACCCAATTGGTTAGTCACTCCTAAGGTAAATTTTGTTAGTATTATGTATCCCCCACCTACAAATCCTTCCTAAACTCTCCACTTTTGAGCTTTGAACAAGCATAATCAAATAATTTACAACCCACTATTTTTTCCAACCTGCATTAGTTTGTGCATTTATTTTTCAATCATATGAAGAAATTGAAATGTAATTTTTACTTTAACTAACAATTGTGATACATTTTGAAGGTAGCTTTCATTACATTATTACTATGTAACTAACAAAAGGTTTTTATTACATTCATAATGTTGTGTAAAATTACAAATTGGAGAATATTGGGTTTTATGAAACCTACAACCCACATATTATTTTAAAATCATAAACACATAACAATCGAATTTCTTAGTCACACCTCAACTCAATTTTCTTTGTTTTATATATCCCAAAAATGCAACTCATCCTCATGCTCTCCATCATTTATCTTTGAACATGCAAAATGAAATGATGGACAACCCACATTGAGTTTTTCGTGTAATACCCCTCCGTTTTGATTCTTGTTCAAGTTGCTTTATGCTATGTTTGGTTGCTATTACTTTGATACTGGATACATTTTGTTATAATGTTTTGATTTCTACTATTGAGCGACAACATTATTGTGGGATTTAGTTATCTGATTATTGTTTCACTTGCTTTATGGATTAATGTTGTTGTAGAGTTAACATGAGATGTTATTATGAGATTATTGGAATTATGATGGAAGTGTCAGTTTCGATGAGTGTATTGGTGAAGAGGACGATTTCGCATCACTCGCTTGTGAGCACCCTGCGAATCCATAATTTCTTCTTCACGGTGTGTATTATATGTTGGATATATTGTATGATGTTGTTTACTTGGTTGCAGGATTGCAGGTACATGACATTGACTCCACCTGGTTTCACAGGTTTGAGCGTGTCGATCCAACGGTTAAGTTGAACGGGAGATAGTAGCTAGGTAACATGTGTCAAGTTTACACCCTAGCCTTAGTGTGTCGTCAGTTGTGTGTGTCGAGTCATTGTCTGTCTTGCTTTGATGTTATTTAATTCTAAAGAATTCTTGATTTGGAAATAGATATTTAGAATAATTGCATTTAAATCATGTTGATGGTTATTTAATTTAAATAATGCAATGTGGATAAAAGTTTATATTTAAATTAATTAATTATATTTAAATTATTTAATTAATTAAATTTAATCCAAGGGGGTTGAGTTTAGTTATTAAATAATTAAATTAATTAATTAAACGTGATGCAAGAGAATAAAAGGAAATAAAAGAATTAGAATTAATTTTGGAATTTAATTCCAACATGTGGGAATTAAATTAGAAATTGTAATTAAATGTTTATTTGAGAAATTGGTTGCAACTTTGGAAATTAATTTATTATTTGAAATTTAAAGTGAAATTGAAATTTGAAATTGAAATTGAAATTAAAATATCTAATTTGAATGTAAAGTGAATTAGGGTTGTAAATATTGAAATTGAAATTGAAATATCTAATTTGCATGTAATGTGAATTAGGGTTGAATTAGGTATTTTTGATTTATAAGAATATATGTTTTAATTTTAGGGCAGAAACTTTTTAGAAAAATATATTTTTACAGCAGGGAAGAAATTTTGAAACATTTGCACAAGGGTTTGAAGAAAGTTTGATTGTAGAATTGATTGAAGGAAAGATTGTTTGCATTTGTTGGATTTTGGATTGGATTCATTGGAGGATTGAAGAAAATTTAGGAAATCTTTGGAGGAGGCTTGCATCAAAAATTCATCTCTTCCTGTAGCTTCTTGTACCAGGTTTTTTTCTTTGTGTTTTATTGTCCTTGATTGTTTTCTTTAACATAGTAATGATTTAAGATTTATTTGTTAAATTTGTTTTAGAAAATAGATTTGATATTAGAGGAAAAGAATTAAACAAATTTACAGCCTTTTCTTGTGAAAATTCTTGAATGAAAATTGTGAAAACTTTAGTTGAATCTAAATTATTTGGAAAAAATGATTTTATTGTTATTGAAATCAAACATAGAGATTGAACAATGCATTTAGAATGTTTTTAAGAAAATGAAACCCTCTGTTTAGTATTAAAAATCAGATTTTAAAATCTGCAGTATAGTTATATTTTTCATGGTAAAATGGTCTGATTGCGTCGCCTATAACTTCACTTTCACAAACTGGGTTTTCAAGAAATTTAAAGGGTTTTTGCATTTTGCAATTTTCTAACCCTTATCCAAACATCTCAAATACTCAGATCGTAGTTTTTGAGTTATGCTTAAAACATGAGACTACTATTAAATTATTCTCCCATGGCTATTCTGAAAATAAAATAATAATAAATTGATATTTATAAATATTAATATTTTATTTATTGTTATTATAATATTAAAATATTATTTAATAATATTTTATATTATAATTTATAATACTAAAGTATTATATTTATTTATATTATTTTAAATAAACTTTGTATATTAGATTAGCGGAATTAAAATTATAAACATATGGGGAAATTATTGTTTATTTTAAAATGACATGTTAAAGTTTAATTGAAAGAGTTAAATATTTGATTTAAAAAATGCAATATATTATTGAATAGAGATTTAAAAATTGGATTGATTAGTGTATATGGAAAGTGGATAGAGAAACAATATGTTATTATATTAAAGTGATTGAGTGTTTTAAGTAGAAAATTCAATGAGATGCAAAATTTGGTTTAGAAATGGAAAGAGTTTACTTGCATGGATTTGTGTCGATTTAAAAGTAAATTAAGAAGTTGTTTTATTGATGAGGCAATCAATTATATTATTTATTAATTTCTATTTAGATTAATTGAATCATTGTGATTGGATTATGAAAGAGATATGGACTTAGTATATCCAAAAGTAGTTTCTTCCTCATGATTATCTTAAAACATTTAATTCTCTGTATTTTAGTAAAGGGAAGTAAGTTTAATTGTTTTAGATTTCCAATAATGAAAAGGGAAATAGAGGTTATGATTATTTTAGATGATCTACTTATCATGTCTTTGACTTTGTTAACACTACCTATTGAATGAGTATGGATTTAGGAAATCCAAATATTAGATTTGATTGATGACTTGAATGCTCTGGTTGCTATGTCATCAAGTTGCATTGTTGGTTTTGGGATTTAGTGTTAGTCCTAAATTATAAGTCTTCCAGAAGATCTTAGAGGATAACGGTTGTTGAATCTTTATGCCATCCAGTTGTTTTCCCTTGGGTAGTGCATGGCGTCTTTTCAGTTGTACCTGGTTACCATGAACGGGGATGTTTGCACCTCCTTGGTTTAGGAGCGGATTATGGGATCCGTGTCTCCTTGAAAGGAGTGGACTATGTGATTGTTGCCTCCAAGATGTTTTGGAGTGAGTTTCTATTATTTGTATCCTCCTTGTGTTGGAGTGGTTATGATGCCTTGTTGGTATGCACTTGTGGTTCCCTTGGTGGATTGTTTGAGTGTGTGTTGTCAAATAGAAGAGTGGCTCCTATTAGGCACCAGAGCCCAAAGAGGTAAACTAGATAACCTTCAGGATTGATTTAAACAAGTGATAATTAAAATAATGTACTTAGAAGATTAGGACTAACTTCTCACTAATCAAGATAATTTTACCTCACTCATAGACACAAGGGCTTGTTTAGACTTGGGATGAGTGGGAAGGCTTGGAATGGCAAGATCAACTATCTTATTCTTGCGAGAGGTACTTGATTCCGCAAGAGTGAGTATGAGTGCCGGGATTCAGTTGAGGCTACCAGGATTACTTGTGCCAGAGCCTATGCAGAATTCCCAGAGGAGATCTCATGACAAACCTTGCGATGACACTCTATCTATGACAACTGTTGTTAATTATTTTATGTGTATGGTTATTTGAACATACTTGATCTACTTTATGTCTGGAATCAATGTGACCTATGTCAATGATGTTGGAGTTGTACTTGATTTGTACTTGTGTTGTATTTGAGTTGATCTAGATTTGTACTTATTGTTGGCATTTATTGGTTAGGTCAGTTTGAGTCAGTATGAGTCCGCCTTTGGTTAGAGGTAGTAGAATCTTTGTCCATGTTACTTTGTTACTATCTCCTAGCATGGGGGGTGGGCCTTCAGGTACCACATTGGTAGGGTGGAACATGCACCAAAACCAATGGGTCCCCATCTATCTTCAGTACTTGGTGGCGAGACATCCAGATGGATAGCTCGTGGTTCTTGTTGTAATTTTTTGCATTGTAATATTTTAACTTGTATAAGTTATTTTATCCCTCTTATGTTTATGAGGTGGAATTTTGTAATTGTAATCTTTTGTACTATTGCCTCATTCTGGGAATGAGTGATGTATCTATTGGATTAAGATAATGTTTATGAGATTGTATCTTGGTTGATTATCTTATTATGTTATGTGGTATTCTTATGATGTACGATGTTATATCATAAGGTTCATAATGCTATGGTTGTATGTAATATGTATGTGTGGGTTTAAGTAATCCTAACCTTGTAGCTGTAGAGGTTGTTGTTAATTAGTAAGTGAATGTGTATGTTAAATGCACTTTATAAAAAAAATTGGTTCGCTTAAGATGTTAATTACAACTTCCTTTAGGGTTGCATGGCGGGGCATTACATTTCGACATGTAATTATTTTTTGCATTTAATTTTCAATCATATAAAGAAATTCAAATATAATTTTAATGTAACTAAAATTTGTTATAAATTTTGGAGGTGCCTATTGTCTAAATAAAAAAAGGTTTTAATTACATCCATATTATTTTTTAAAATTGCATTTAGAATACATTGGGTGTTATGAAACCTTGCAACCCATATATAGTCTTAAAACCCTAAACACACAACAACCTCATTGGTTAATCCACCTTGAACTCAATTTGGCTAGTTTTATGTATCCCCCACTTGGAAATCTGCCCCTCACTTTCCACCACTTAGCTTTAAACATACAAAATGAAATAACTCAAAACCCACTATGTTTTCCAAACTGTAATTATTCTGAGCATTTTTTTTCAATCATATGAAGAAAATAAAATACAATTTGTACTCTAAGAGTTGTAAATTTTGAAGCTTCCTTACATTATATTACCAAGATTGTTGTGGGAGAGAGAAATTGAACTCTAACTAAGAGTTGTTGATTTTAAAGGTGTCTTACATTTGTAATCGATGCGTTATTTTTCAGGTTAATGGATTTGCATGTTTATATTAAATAAAACCCAAAGAAGTTATGAAGAACAAAGAAAGCATTAAATAAGAATAGTTATACCAGATATCCATCGACGCTTCCATGATTCATCTCCATAACACCTCCTAGCTTGCAGCTTATGATTGTTTCCCTCAAATGTGTGTGAGAAAATTAACTATGCCATTGTCCTATGCAAGTTTTGAAGGATTTAAATGACCAAAAGACTATGATAAATGATTGTGCCTAAAATGAAAAGTAAAACATAATGAAGTGGTTCAATGATAATGATAAAGTGGATGCAATAATAATGATAAAAAGTGATGCCCTAAACTGTGAGCAAAATTAACATTTTATAAAGAATGTAATTTTGCACGGATGGACGAGATTAAAAGTTGTCAAAGCCTAAAATTAATGGACAAGATTTTATGTGACAACCCCTAATTAGGGTTAGGGAAATATTGTCAAATGAGTGGCCAAGATGTGATTTGATAAAATCAAATCGGTGGTTAAGCATAAATGTGATAATTAGCCAGAAAGATAAAGATTTTAGAAAATCAAGAAGATAAAGAGTTGAACTGAAAAGAATATTTGGAAAAATAAAGAATTTTCTCAAGTACTTGATTTTTGGAAGAAGATTATATTTTGAACTAAATTAATTCAAAATATAAAATTTATGAGACAATAAATAATCTTTCTCAGATTATTTACTAAAATGAAGAGATAGTTAATAAAAATAAATAAAACGAAATCATTTTTAAATAATTTCATTTATTTAAAACGAGAGGAATATGAAATTAGGTAATTAAATAATTAAACATTGTAACATAGAATAAAATCTAGAATGAGATCTGCAACTAGCATAAACGATGTTAATTTTAATCAAAATCAATATTAATCTAAATGAAACAAACAAAGAACGATTAAGCAAACATAACGAATAACTAAACAAATGAATTGAAAAGTTCTCACCAAATATGCGTTCACTCCTTCGAATTATCTCGATTGCTCTTCTCCAATTTTTTGTTTTAGTATTCTTGCCCTCAAATTTTTTGTGTTTGATGCAAGCATAACTATGTTGAATGTCTAAGAAAAATATCAAAGATAAGTTTCTTCTACAAAGTGTATGATTTCAGGAGAGAGAATAATGATGATGACAGGCCATTTTATAGATTTTGGGTTTTCAAATGATCAGCTCAGATTCAAAAGAGAGATCGATAGATGAGATTGATGAATGTCATGCAATGTGAGTTCTATGTTAGATAGAACGTGAGTTAGAACATGAGTCAGAAAAGACTACAGGATAAAGATTAAATTAGAATGATAACTTAATCTCGAGTTAAGTGTCTTTGAAAATAGAAGAAATAGACTTTGATTGTCAAAGACAAAGTTAGAACTCGAAGATGAAGAATTAAAATGCATACATCAATTAATTCATTCATTAAAGATATTTAATTAATAAACGCATTCATGCACATGAGTTAGAACTAGTTGACTGACTAGATGTGGTTGAGAGTCCTCTCGCAGAGATGATCAACAGTTGAACTCAGAGATAACTGGAGAACTAAAAATAGATCTCGAGTCAGAAGGTGAGTGAATGATTAGTCAACTAATTGATAGAAGAATATGAAATAAATAATTAATTATGAATTAAATATTAATTTAATTCAACATTCGAAAATTAAAGATTTAATTAAATAAATAAAGATAATTTATTTAATTTGACTATTGAAAAGATGGAATTGAATAATTAAATAATAAATATTTAATTATAGTTGAAAAGGTTAAATTGGGTAATTAAATAATAAATATTTAATTATGAAAGAAGAATTAATTAGTTAGCAACATAATGAAATAAACATGATTTATTTAATTAATCAAAATTGAATAAGGTCGTAATGAATTAGTGAAATAGTTAAAAGGGGTATTTAATTAATAGAGGAAATATGTATTAGAAAGGGTGATTAAATAATTGACATTATTTAATCATGACCATGGACATTAGAAAATTATGTCAAAAGTGGTACTCAGAGGCCTAGACCAATTTTCGGTGTCTACAGTTTGCCCCTCTTTGATATAATGTTGTTTTGGCATTGTGTCAAAAAAATTCAAAAAAAAAAGATATGCCCTAGTGAAATTAGGGTGAGGAAGGATGATGAGGAGGTATTGGTATGGCCCCTCAAGAGGATAGGTGGGTTAAAAGAACATGAGTGTGCTCTCGAAATTGATAGATAATGGTGGTGAAGATGAAAAAAGGAAGAAATGTTAGCGTGGATAATTCAAATATTAGTAAGAAAAAAATGAACAAGGCAAGAAAGTTGATTTGAAAAGAAATGATCTTCGATAGTTCTCCATATTCGCTATGCTTGCAATTTTATCATCACTGGGTGGGACTGACACAAATGGATAGTACACAATATGATATGAGATAGACCATAGTGTATAATGTCATTCATGTATGAAAAACAAACAGTCGCAGACAAGGAGTGTCATAACACAAACTAAGGACCAGATTGCCCCAATTGTTATTGTCTAGACAAACCACAAACAAAGACAAATAAAAGAGGGATCATGATACATCATGGCTTCTCTAAATCCTTACAAGGGACATCCTTGAGAAATATAGTAACATGATTCAAAATTCAAAGTTTAAAAAGACAGTTGATAGACATCAGTAAAATAAAAAGAGTCCTGAGACATCCTTGCTTCTCTAAATCCATCAAGGGACATCCTTGAGAAAGCTGGTAACAAGATCTTTCACAAATTGACAAAAAGATAAGACAATATAAGATATAAAGTCATAAAGCCAAATAATTGTATTCGCCAAAAACTTGATCACGTTGAGTCTGGTTTTGACTTGGTGACTATCTATGTAAAGAACGACAAAGCCTTGGTTTCAAAAAAGAAACTTGTTGTGTAAGATGTTGGAGCCTGATGACGTTGATATGACAAGCTACATGAGGCTATGACAACTTGATGATGTCTATTGACAAGAAAGACATATCTTGTGAAGACATAAGCTGATCATTTTGACAATGTGTATGATTTTGAATTGATGAAAGTTGAGATTGTTTGTCTTGTTGATGCATGACTTATTTTGATTCCTTGACTGATATAAGTGTGTGTGTATTGACAGTGTTGACCTAAAATGTGTATCCTAAAGGATTGACCTAATGTGGATAACCAACATATTTGACTAAATAATTGTACTTAAGCTGATGAAATGCAACATGTGTGATAATGAATGTGATAAACCCTATGGGATTGACCTAGTGTGGTTTCAGGAGCTCATCAATTGATTAGCCTTGCCTATTTTGTACATGTAGAGAGCTTGTAGTTCGAAATGAGCAATGAATTTCAATGTACAAAGAATCATGATTTTAATGTAGTGAGACATGACAAACCTAGACAAATAGACCTAATGCCTCAAGGTCACATCAACAGATGTCCTTGCCTACATCCAGTCATAGAAGCAACATAGTTCGACTAATGTCTACAACTGACTTAACATGACTGAGTTGACATTGTTTTTGGGATTTTCTGATTTGTTTTGTTTTTTTTTATTTTTGATTTTTGATTTTTATGATTTCTAATGTTTTTGGATTTTTTTCAGGACATTTTCCGATGGTGTAATGCTATGTAGAAGGTCCATATGACATAGATAAGGATTTTCCCTGAGTCAGGAATAAGTTATCTAGGATGGAGTGGGGAATGTGATGAAGTGGATGTGATGTCAATCGTTTTGAATAATGGATAAGACAACCATTTATTTCAACTAATGGTGAAAAGTCGGATTGGAATGATGGTAGAAGAAAGAGCAGTTGACTACACATGGTGCCTGTTTGCCAAGTTTTCACCATGTTACTTATCCATAGTGCCATTGAAGTGGTTTTCACAATTGGAGGAATTATTTATTTTGACTTTTATGGTTTTTTTTTTCAATTTTTTTGTTGTTACAATGACGCCTGTTTGCTAGGTTTTCATCGAGGTAACCATTTTTTTTGTATTTTCTTGGTTGACACAGGTTCTTAGAAGCTATGCATAAAATCTCTTGAGATGAAGGTTGTTGATTGGTGGAAAAAGTGGTTCACCTTTAGGTGTAGAAAGATGATATGCACCTGATCCAAATGCTTTTGTGACTATATAGGGCCCTAATCAGTTAGGTTCAGACTTTCTTGGTTTTTCTCATTCTGTTTGATTCTTGGGATTCTCCATTGAAACTAGGTCACCAATGTCAAAGTGTCTAATTATGACTTTCCTATTATAGCTATGATGAAGATGATTTTGATATGCTTGCAAATGGTCTAATGCTTTTTGTGTTCGTTCATCCAGCAATTATAGCTCTTTCAATCTGGATACACGGTATTCTTCATCGTCAATATGACCCTTCAAGGATACCCTCAGGGAAGGTATTTCAATCTCAATAGGTAAGATAGCTTGAGAGCCAAATACTAAGGAATATGTAGTGGTGTCGATAGGAGTATGGATGCTAGTATGGTTATCCTATAAGGAAGGGTTAGGTTGTAGGTGCCAATAATGACCAACACCATTGACAGTCTTTTTTAGGATTCTAACAATGGTTTTATTAGATGCCTCGGCTTGGCCATTACCTTGTGGCTAATATGGGGTGGAGAAATGGTGTTTGATATGGAACTTGTCACATAAATGGTGTACTTCTTGGTTCTTGAATGGGTGGCCATTTTTTGTGATTATAGATTGGGGTACATCATAGTGAAAAATGATATAGTTTAGGATAAACTTAGATATTTGCGTGTCAGTGATGTAGGTCATGGGAATAGATTTGATCCATTTGCTGAAGTATTCGGTTGTGGTTATGTTAAATTTATGGCCATTGGATGATGGAGGGTGTATCTTAGCTATGAGATCAAGTCCGAATTAGGTGAAGGGCCATGGTGAAGTAATCAGACAAAGCTCCTGTGTTGGCGCTGTTATCAAATCTCCATTTATTTGACACTGTCTACATTTCTTAACAAAGATGTATCAGTATATTTCCATTGGAGGGCAATAATAACCTAATCTCATAATCTTATGGGCTAGAGTAGGACCACTAGAATGCAAACCACATATAGCCTCATGCACCGCTCACAAAATTGTTTGTGCTTCCTCAACGTCGAGACATCTCTTTAGGGCATTATCTAAGGTATGACTATATAGGGTGTCTCTGATGATGGTGTATATAGTTGACTTACAGACAAAGGTTCTAGGCTGTTTGTTGGAAAAGTCTATAGGTAAGGTTTGTGAATTTAGATAATCGTATACGTCCTTGTACCAGGGGGAAGTGGGACCAACAATTGTACACACCATCACAGAGTCAGGGATACCATAGGCAGGGATCAACAACTGTTCGACCAAAAACTTGAACTTAGGAACGTTATTAGGAATATCCAGTAAGGAACCCACAGTTTCCATAGCATCTACTACCCTATTTTGAATACGTGGTATCTGCTGAAAGGTGATCTCATCAAAGTATTGCTTGAAACTATCGGCCACGTGCTTATAAGGATCAAGTTTCTCATCCTTAGTCTTGTAATCATCATTTACTTGCCAGACTACTAGCTGGGGATCTCCATAAACATGTAGACTCTTAATCTTCCATTGGGCCGCCATTCTTAATCCTGTCACTAAGGCTTCATGCTCTGCTATGTTGTCGATACAAGGGAAAGCGATTTTGAATGATTTTTGAATTATATCGCCCTGAGGTGTAACAAACATTATACCTTCTCTTGAACCGCAATTTGTATGTGAACTGTTAAACTATAATTTCCAATTGGTTCTAGTGTCAATTTTGAAGATAAATTCATCTGGAAAACCTACCACTAAAGGATGATCTGCTTTCATGGGTGCATCTGTTAATTGATCTGTAATCAGTTGTCCTTTTATAGCCTTTCTCTCCACACATTGGATTTCATACTCACTAAGTATCATAACCCATTGAGCCAATCAGCCTGTTAATGTTGCTTTACTCAGGAGATATTTGAGGGGATCAATCTTTCCAATCAACATGCTTTGGCTATTGAGCATGTAGTGCTGAATTTTTTGGGTAGAAAAGACTACCGCAAGATAGGCACATTCTATGTTGCTATAATTTAATTCATATCCTACCAAGGTATGACTGATGTAATAGACTACCCTTTCATGACCTTGATCATTATTTTGTGCTAGAAGGGCTCCTAATGCCGACTGAGTTGCTGAAATGTATAGTATCAAAGGTTTTATGTCTGTAGGTGGCATCAATACTTAGAGGGTGAGCAAATAATCCTTGATATGTTGGAATGCTTCCTGACATTTAGGTGTCCACACAAATGGTACTCCCTTTTTGAGTATATGTTGAAATGGGTGTATTTTGTTTTCCAATTGTACAATGAAGCACCAGATAGATTGTAATCTCCCTTGGAGTGTCCTTAGTTGACCAATGCTGATTGGAGGAGGCATTTGTATGATATATCTTACCTTCTCTAGATCTACTTCAATGCCCCTTCTAGAAATGATGTAACATAGAAGTTTCCCTGATTTGACTCTAAAAACACATTTCTTTGGATTCAATCTGACGTTGTAATTCTCTAGCCTCTGAAATATCTTGTCTGGAATATTCAAATGATCTGCCCTTGCTACTAACCTAGCTATGATGTCATCGACATAATCTTCCATGCAAGTATGTACAAAGTCATCAAAAATAGTAGTCATTTCCCTTTGATAGGCAGCTCCTGCATTCTCTAGGCCAAAAGGCATAACATTCCAATAGTATGTGCCCCATAGACACATGAAAGCTATCTTTTGTTGGTCTTCATCTATGATTTTGATTTGGTTATATCCAAAGAAACCATCCACGAGGGATAGCATCTTGTATCCTATTGTAAGATCTACTATCATATCTATGTTCGACAAAGGGAAGTCATCCTTAGGACATGCCTTGTTGATGTCTCTAAAGTCTATGCAAATATGGATGCCCCCAGTTGGTTCAGTTATTGATACAAGATTGGAAATCTAGTCAGCATAATCTATAGTTCTTATGAAACTAACATCCAAAAGTTTCTTGATTTCTTCTTTGATTAATAGGGCAATTTGTGGATGCATTTTCCTTAATTTATGTTTGACTAGCTTAATACCTGGTTGTAATGGTAGGTGGTGCAATGTTAGCTCTGGATCGAGCCTAGGCAAGTCTGCATAGGACCATGCAAAGTTTATATATCTGTTTGTGAAGAAGTCCTTAAACTCAGGTTGTTCTATCTATGTCAATGATACTACAAAATATATCATCTATGGATTCACCTCTGTACCTATGTTGACTTGAACAGACTCTTCTATTAGCATCGGTGACTTTTCTTTTTCAATGGGGATAATATTTAAATCTCTATCCTTGGGTGCCTCAGAGAGGTTTTCACCCTTAGATACGTCCTTTATTTTGATTGTTTCTTCATCCAAAGGCTCCTTTCAGTTTTCACCTAGGGACTCATCATTTCTATTTTCATTGTCGTTTTTCTTTTTATTCTCATTTCTGTGACTAGAGGTGTAAATAGACTCCCCAAAATATTCTTTGTCGTCCAAGTCTATGGTAAAACTAGCTTTATGATCCCCTCTAGGTATGCCTTCTCGAAGTCCCATGAACTTAGCTAATGCTTCTTCATTCTCGAATGTATCTAAGATGGGTGTACCTTGTTGATCCTAGTCGATAAGTTCAGGATATATAAGGGATATGTCATCATTAGAGTTTTGAAATGTGGCAGGTGACAAGGTGAATATGGAATGGTTGACATGGTCATAGAATTTTTGGACTAACTCCCTCTTGTTCTTTTTCCTAGGGGTGTGTAACTTATGATGTGGGACTATTGCAACAGCTAGATCATTAGAAGATGGTTCATCAGGTGCCCAAGATGCATGATCAAGGGTTTCCGAATAATAGTGCTTAACCCATTCTTCTTTGGTCAGGGACTTGTGATTATGAGGACTAGATGGATATGACGTGGATTTGATCATTTTTTCTAGTTCTCCAAACAAATTATCTAGATTCATAATGCTAGTTGAGGAAAGGGAATCCCATTCATAATTGTTTGAGTCAGGGGATTCATAGTAAATTGGGGAAAGTGGTTGATGAGATATCTCAACGTCTTCATAAGCACTCACTTCCTCTTGAAATGGTGATGCAGTACTAGGAAACCCAATTCTAAACGGTTGGAACCCTAGCCCTAGGTGTTTTAGTCATGGTGAGATAATGATAGGTTTTGTCCTTCTAGTTTGATGGAGTCCTAACCCACTATGTCTGTCATAGCCTTTTCCTTGCATTATCCTAAAGCCTTTTCCGTATTGATCTTTAACTATCTGAATAGACGGTTAGAGGTATTCCTTGTCATCTCGATACAACCAATAGGTAATATCACTTTGGTCCACTTCCTCCTCACTTAACTCTCCCCATTTGGTCAATGTCATTGTAGAGGGAACATGAAATTTGACTACTAATTATCTTCCATCTGCCATGGGTAAGCCATATGCCTTGGGTGGAATCAATTGACTGATGCAGTAAGATGACTTCATGTTATATTCTCCACAACCTTTGTCTTGAATCTCAAATTTGGGGGTGGATGATAGTGGTTTGAATGAAATGGTCTTGATGAGGTGTGATGGGTCAACGTATAGGGACAAATTGGATGATGAAGCCTATTGATTGAAAGGAACTTGGCATTGTGGAATTTCCCATAGGCTGGTACAATATTGAAATCGATCTGGATCACCATCAATTGTGATCTCGGTGCCATTATAAAAAAATTTGAGACATTGGTGATATGTTGAAGGTACTACTTTCATTGCGTGTATCCAAGGTCTACCTAGCAATAGGTTATATGGAAGGGTGAGATCCAAGACTTGTAAGCTGGTGTTCATAACTATTGGGCCAATTTTGATTGGGAGTGTGACCACTCCTTTGGATTATCTTCATCATCGTAAGCTTTGATTACAATGCTCCTAGAAGTGTTTACAAATTCTTCTAAGAATCCTAATGCCTTAACCAAGTTTAGGGTACATAGGTTCAAACCTGCTCCTCCGTCTACCAAGACTCATCTAACTTTGGTTTGATGGACTAAGACTACATGATGTAATGGGTCATTATGATCAATCTTTCGTGTCAAGTAATTCTATTGGGAAAATGTAGCATGATGGGATTTGGTTAAATATCCTACCATTTATTTGAAATGATTGGCATCTATGTCAGTAGGGACACTCGTGTTCTATAAGGCTTTGTCAAGAATTTCTTGATGATCAGGTGAAAAGGTGAACAGTTCTAAGATCAATATCTATGTCGGAGTCTTGTTGAGTTGTTCAAGCAGATTGTAGTTAGACTTGTATGACTATGTAGGTGGCTCAAGAAGAAGGACCTAGAAGAGTTATTTTGGTTTTGCGTGTATTTATAGCACATTCAGGACAATTCTTGATAGTGATGGTATTGATATTTTCGTTTGCAGCCTAAAGATGGTTTACAATTTTACCTTTACCATAGTCATACTTGGCATTGTTATAACTGGTGGATGGAGGATTTTGAGGTCCTGAACTGGAAGCTTTTCCTTTTGTGTGGTCATGTAATGGGTCCATGAAAATGTTGTGATCAACATTCTTGGTATTCTTCTGCCCATTGACCTTTATGGTTCTATCTTCAACAAAGTATTGAATGATATTTTCCAGTTGTCGACATTGTTGTAAGTTGTGTCATTTTGTTCGATGATAGTCACAATAAGCGTTATCGTCCCACCATGAAGGTTTAAACTATCCAAGATCATAATCTCCTAGTTCCATAGGTTTTATGAGATTTTTTTTAATCAGCTCTTTGAATATTGTCTCTATTGGCTGCCCCAAAGGGGTAAATTCACACTAAGGAAAACGCCTTTTTGGGTATTGTTGTTGTGAATTCTGGACATAATTTTTTGTTTGATCTGGACCGTTTGTCATGTTTTAATTAGGATTGTAACCTCTAACTATGATAACTGGTCCTGTATGTATAGTCTTAGCTTCAACAACGTTGTCATTGGTAACATTTTTTTTCTAGACTAGAACTTGTTTCTATCAGTGGGAAGATTTGGATGTTGGACAACAGGATTTGTACCTAGTACTTTTATTTCTCCTTTGTCAATAAGGCCTTTTTCAAGGATGATTCCCTTCTATACCATTTCTATGAATGAGGTACAATAGTGTACCCTTAAGTCACTTCTCAATTTGGGATTGATGTTTTCAAGGAATATCGTGACTTTTTGTTTTTCTGGTATTTCAACTAGACATCTACTAGCTAAACTTATCCATCTCTGAAAGAAAGTGGTGAAAATATTGCCTCCTTCTTGCATTGTGTGACACGAGGTAGCTATTGTTACTTCATTGTCTATGTTAAAGGTAAAGTGCTTGACAAACTTCTCAGCTAGGTCTCCCCAAGATCGTATTCCATATGGTGATTTAGAAAACCATTCTAATGCTATCCCGACTAGGGTTCGCGGAAATAGTCTCATCAAGTATGTGGGGTCATATGATATATCCATACATGTCATAGAGAATTCTCTAATGTTTTCTAAAGGATTCCTTCTCCCATTATACTTAGGAAAATTTGGTATAATGTATCCGTGGGGAAAGGTGTCATGTATAACACCTTGTCAAAAGGACATGGACAAATATCTTGTACTAAGATAGTTCGCTTGCTTGACATAGACATGTTTTCCATCTATTGTTGAATTAGTTGCATTTGGTTTTGTAGGACATCTACTTGTGTCAAATACATGTTGTTCACATTCTTTGGGTCAATGTAGGTCTTCTGAAACATTGTGTTTTGTGACGGGTTATGATTGGGACCTAATATAGGAATACTTCCAATTGGAATGTTGGGACCTAATATAGGGATATTTCTTGTTGGAATGTTTGGACCTCATGTAAGAATGTTACCCATTGGAATGCTTTGTGTAATCCCTATGGTCGTGTTTGTGCCAAATGTAGGATTCTTACCAACAGTATTTGTGCCAAAAGGATTTGATGAGGTTCCCCCCGCAGTGAATTGTAAACCTTGTGTTACGTTGAAAGGGGTTGTGTTGACAATTGATGTTGTTTGTGTCGTTATGGTAGTTGGTATGGCCATTGTAGTTTGTGGGATAGACACACTTGATGTGGCAGTTTGGTTTTGTTGAGTAGGTGTCATTTTCAATTTGTGGACATCAAATCTTGGTGGTAGTGTGGCACCTTTTACTAGCAATTGTGCTAGAAATCTCTAGGGGTCATTCTCCAAAACTTCATCCATAAAGGATGCAAACTTAGGATCTTGGATTGCAGCCTCGATGTCTTCTACATAAACTTGCCCATTGGCATCTCTAGTGACATGTTTTTCTAGCAAAGGTCTATGTGGTTTCTCTTTCCTTGGTGGTTGATTTTTGGAAGGATTGAACAATTCATTAGGATCTGACATTTTTCAAAGTTTCTTTTGGGACCTTGTTTCAACCATAAAAGTTTGCTCAAAATGGGGTAATGCAAACTATAGCTAAAAACCTGATATGTTCTATTTCTATGTTTTTTTGGATTTTCTGACAATAAATGATGTTGCTAAAATCATTTCTAAAAGATGTATACTAAGATGACGTAGGGTAGGATAGACTATATGCAAAATGTCGAGTAGACTATGATGATAAATGAGTCTAAGATGGGTATAACCTACCACCTATGGAATAAATGCATGCAAGGATTTCATTTGACCAAGGAACCTGATTGTAGGACAAGGAAAGTTAACAAATGAATTTCCCAAACCAAACTGTTGAGCTGGAAAATATTCACCAACAGGACTAAAGTGACTAGGTTAAATGATTGTGAACAACCAGAACATGAACATATCAAATGACGAGGAAAGTTATCTATTTTGTGGCATGCAATTTCCTAGGAAGTATCGATATGCATGCAACTTAGGATGACTATGGCTAAGACGTCTATGACACCTAATAATGCAAGGTTTTTGAGAAAAAAATTCAATTTTTGTCCAAGGTTGATCTTTAGAAACAGAAGCAAAAATGACAGTAATGTTTTGGACACAGTTTTTGATTTTCGAGGTTTTCTATTGACAGTCAAATGTAGTTCACCTATCTGATGCGCCATGCTTGGGCATATGTGACTCAAAATGTTACAGTTGTGGCTTGTAGTATCCTTTCTATTAAAATGAACTTTTTTTGACAGATACATGCGGCATTTTCCCTAACAAATGTGACTCGCTAAGACAGATGCGGTGTTTTAAATGACAGTTGTGACTCACTTTTTGACAGTTGAAGTTTTCAGAAAGTTGTTTTGACTAACTTCATTCGTTGATCAAGATTTTTGACGAATACAGCAAAAACAAACACAACAATCAATGTATTTTCAGTTTGTGATGATAGAACTATTAAGACCCGAAAACAATTACAACCTAGGCTTTTTAGACAATACTTGCTGAGTTCGTACTTGGATTAATCTAGCTATGCATATTTATGGCAGATGACTAGTAGCTTGACCCCACTAGCTCCCCTTCACGTCAGGTTCACCAAATGTAACAGAGAATAAAATTTGGAATAATATCTCCAACTAGAATAAATGATGTTAATTCTAATCTAAATCAATATTAATCTAAATCAAACAAACAAAGAACGATTAAGCAAAAATAATGAATAACTAAATAAATGAATTGAAAAGATCTCACTGAATTTGCGTTCACTCCTTCAAATTATCTTGATTTCTCTTCTCCATTTTGCTATTTCAGTATTCTTGCCCTTAGATTTTCTATTGTTGTTTCAGTTTCTTCTCAAAAGTGTATGATTTTGAGAGAGAGAATAATGATGATGATAAGCCATTTTATAGATTTTGGGTTTTTGAATGATCGGCTCAGATTCAAAAGAGAGATTGACAGATGAGATTGATGAATGTCATGTGATGTGAGTTTTGTGTTAGATAGAACATGAGTTAGAACATGAGTCAGAAAAGACTACATGATAAAGATTAAATTAGAACGATAACTTAATCTTGAGTTAAGAGTCTTCAAAAATAGAAGAAATAGACATTGATTGTCAAAGACAAAGTTAGAACTCGAAAATGAAGAATTCAAATGCATACATAAATTAATTAATTAATTAAAGATATTTAATTAATAAAGGCATTCATGCACATGTGTTAGAACTAGTTGACTGACTAGTTGTGATCGAGAGTCCTTTCGCAGAGATGATCAACTGTTGAATTTAGAGATAACTAGAGAACTAAAAATAGATCTCGAGTTACAAGGTGAGTGAATGATTAGTCAACTGATTGATAGAAGAATATGAAATAAATAATTAATTATGAATTAAATATTAATTTAATTCAACATTCAAAAATTAAATATTTAATAACATAAATAAAGATAATTTATCTAATTTGACTATTGAAAAGGTGGAAATGAATAATTAAATAATAAATATTTAATTATGAAAGAAGAATTAATTAGTTAGTGACATAATTAAATAAACATGATTTATTTAATTAATCAAAATTGAATAAGGTCATAATGAATTAGTGAAATAATTAAAAGGGGTATTGAATTAATAGAGGAAATATGTATTATAAAGGGTGATTAAATAATTGACATTATTTAATCATGACCATGGACATTAGAAAATTATGTCGAAAGTGGTACTCCTAGGCCTAGACCAATTTTCGGTGTCTACAGTTTGCCCCTCTTTGATATAATGTTGTTTCGGCATTGTGTCAAAGAATTTGAAAAAAAAAGATATGCCCTAGTGAAAGTAGGGTGACGAAGGATGACGAGGAGGTATTGCTATGGCCCCTCGAGAGGATAGGTGGGTTAAAAGAATATGAGTGTGCTCTCAAAATGGATAGATAATGGTGGTGAAGATGCAAAAAGGAAGAAATGTTAGCATGGATAATTCAAATATTAGTAAGAAACAAATGAACAAGGCAAGAAAGTTCATTTCAAAAGAAATGATCTTCGATAGTTTTCCATATTCGCTATGCTTGCAATTTTATCATCACTGGGCAGGACTGACACAAATGGGTAGTACACACCATGATATGAGAGAGACCATGGTGTATAATGTCATTTATCTGTGGAAAACAAATAGTCGCAGACAAGGAGTGTCATAACACAAACTAGGGACCAGATTGCCCTAGTTGTTATCGTCTAGACAAACCACAGATAATAGATAAATAAAAGATGGATCATGATACATCATGGCTTCTCTAAATCCTTACAAGGGACATCCTTGAGAAAGATAGTAACATGATTCAAAATTCAAAGTTTAAAAAGATAGTTGATAGACATCAGTCAAATAAAAAGAGTCCTGAGACATCCTTGCTTCTCTAAATCCATCAAGGGACATCCTTGAGAAAGCTGGTAACAAGATCTTTCACAAATTGATAAAAAGATAAGATAAAAGAAGATATAAAGTCATAAAGCCAAATAATTGTATTCACCAAAAACTTGATCATGTTTGGATTGTTTTGATGTTTGGCATAGCTTAATGTTGGGGATGACACATACCGCATAAGAGGTTGAGTCTGGTTTCGACTTGGTGACTATCTATGTAAGGTATGACAAAGCCTTGGTTTTAGAAAAGACACTTGCCGTATAAGATGTTGGAGACTGATGACGTTGATATGACAAGCTACATGAGGCTATGACAACTTGATGATGTCTATTGACAAGAAAGACATATCTTGTGAAGACATAAGTTGATCATTTTGACAATGTGTATGATTTTGACTTGATGATAGTTGAGATGTTTTTCCTTATTGATGCATGACTTATTTCGATTCCTTGATTGATATAAGTGTGTGTGTATTGACCGTGTTGACCTTAAATGTGTATCCTAAAGGATTGACCTAATGTGGATAACTCACATATTAGACTAAATAACTATACTTAAGCTAATAGACATGCAACATGTGTGATAATGAATGTGATAAACCCTATGGGACTAACCTAGTGTGGTTTTGGGAGCTCATCAATTGATTAGCCTTGCCTATGTTGTACATGCAAAGACCTCGTAGTTCGACACGACCAATGACTTTGAATGTACAAAGAATCATGATTTTAATGTAGTGAGATGTAAGAAACCTAGACAAATAGAACTAATCCCTCAAGGGCACATCGAAAGAAGGCCTTGTCTACATCCAGTCGCAGAAGCAATGCAGTTCGACTAATGTCTATAACTGACTTAACATGACTGAGTTGACCTTGTTTTTGGGATTTTCTGATTTGTTTTGATTTTTATGTTTTCTAATGTTTTAGGATTTTTTTCAAGACAATTTCGATGGTGTAACGCTATGTAGAAGGTCCATATGACACAGATAAGGATTTTCCCCAAGTCGGGAATAAGGTATCCAGGATGGAGTGGGGAATGTGATGAAGTGGACATGATGTCAATCATTTTGAATAATGGAGAAGACAACCATTTATTTCAAGTAATGCTGAAAAGTCAGATTGGAATGATGGTAGAAGAAAGAGCAGTTGACTACACATGGCCCTTGTATGCCAAGTTTTCACCATGGTACTTATCCATAGTGCCACTGAAGTGGTTTTGACTATTGGACGAATTATTTATCTTGACTCTTTATAGTTTTTTTTTTTCAATTTTTTTGTTGTTACAATGATGCGTGTTTGCTAGGTTTTCATCAAGGTAACCATTTTTTTGTTGTTCTAATTTTTTTGTATTTTCTTGGTTTAGACATAGATTCTTAGAAGCTATGCATAAAACCTCTTCAGATGAAGGTTGTTGATTGGTGAAAAAAGTGGTTCACCTTCAGGGGTAGAAAGTTGATACATACTTGATCCAAATGCTTATGTGACTATATATGGCCCTAACCAGTTAGGTTCGAACTTTCCTGGCTTTTCTCGTTCTACTTGATTCTTGGGATTCTCCATTAAAACCAAGTCACCAATGTCAAAGTGTCTATTTAGGACTTTCCTATTGTAGCTATGATGAAGACAATTCTGATATGCTTGCAAATGGTCTAATGCTTTCTATCTACGTTCATCCAGTAATTCTAGCTCTTGCAATCTGGATACATGGTATTCTTCATCATCAATATGACCTTTCAAGGATACCCTCAAGGAAGGTATTTCAATCTCAATAGGTAAGATAGCTTCAGAGCTGAATACTAAGGAATATGGAGTGGTGTCGATAGGAGTACGGATGCTAGTATGGTAATCCCATAAGGAAGGGTTAAGTTGTAGGTGCTAGTAATGACCACCATCATTGAAAGTCTTTTCTAGGATTCTAACAATGGTTTTATTAGATGCCTCATCTTAGCCATTACCTTGTGGGTAATATGGAGTGGAGAAATGGTGTTTGATATGGAACTCATCACATAAATGGTGTACTTCTTGGTTCTTGAATGGGTGGCCATTGTTTGTGATTATAGATTGGGGTACACCATAGCGACAAATGATATAGTTTAGGATAAACTTAGATATTTGTGTGTCAGTGATGTAGGTCATGGGAATAGCTTTGATCCATTTGGTAAAGTATTCAGTTGCGGTTATGATAAATTTATGGCCAATGGATGATAGAGGGTGTATCTTACCTATGAGGTCAAGTCCCCATTGGGTGAAGTGCCATGATGAAGTAATCAGATGAAGCTCCTATGTTGGTACTCTTATCAAATCTCCATGTATTTGACACTATCTACATTTCTGAACCAAGATGCATGAGTCTTTTTCCATTGTAGGCCAATAATAACCTAATCTCATAATCTTATGGGCTAGAGTAGGACCACTAGAATGCGAACCACGTATACCCTCATGCACTGCTCGTAAAATTATTTTTGCTTCTTCAGCGTCGATACATCTCATTAGGGTGTTATCTAAGGTACGTCTATATAGGGTGTCTCTGATGATGGTGTATATAGCTGACTTATAGAAAAAGGTTCTACATTGGTTATTGGACAAGTCTACAGATAAGGTTTGGGAATTTAGATAATCGTATACATCCTTGTACCAAGGGGAAGTGGGACCAACAATTGTACACACCATCACAGAGTTAGGGATATCATATGCAGGGATCAACAACTGTTCGACCAAAAACTTGAACTTAGGAATGTTGTTAGGAATATCCAGTAAGGAACCCACGGTTTCCATAGCATCTGTTGCCTTATTTTAAATACGTGGTATCTGTTGAAAGGTGATCTCATCAAAGTATTGCTTGAAACTATCGGCCATGCACTTATAAGGAGCAAGCTTCTCATCCTTAGTATCAGAATCATCATTTACTTGCTAGACTACTAGCTGGGAATCTCCATAAACATGTAGACTCTTAATCTCCCATTGGGCTGCCATTCTTAATCCTGTCACTAATGCTTCATACACTGCTATGTTGTTGGTACAAGGGAATGCGATTCTAAATGATTTTGGAATTGTATCACCTTGAGGTGTAACAAATAGTATACCTTCTCCTAAACCATGATTTGTATGTGAACCGTCAAACTATAATTTCCAATTGGTTCTAGTGTTAATTTTGAAGATAAATTCATCTAGAAAATCTTCCACTAAAGGATGATCTGCTTTCATGGGTGCATCTGCTAATTGATCTGCAATCACTTGTCCTTTTATAGCCTTTCTCTCCACATATTCGATGTCATACTCACTAAGTATCATAACCCATTTAGCCAATCAACCTGTTAATGTTGCTTTACTTAAGAGATATTTGAGGATATCAATCTTTCCAATCAACATGGTTTGGCGATTGAGCATGTAGTGCCGAATTTTGTGGGTAGAAAAGACTACCGCAAGATAGGCACATTCTATGTTGCTATAATTTAATTCATATCCTGCCAAGGTATGACTGATGTAATAGACTGTTGTTTCTTGACCTTGATCATCATTCTGTGCTAGAAGGGCTCCTAATGCTGACTGAGTTGCTGAAATGTATAGTATCAAAGGTTTTACATCTATAGGTGGCATCAGTCCTAGGAGGGTGAGTAAATAATCCTTGATCTGTTGGAAAGCTTCCTGACATTTTGGTGTCCACACAAATTGTACTCCCTTCTTGAGTATATATTGAAATGGGTGTATTTTGTTTGCCAATTCTACAATGAAGCACTAGATAGATTGTAATCTCCCTTGGAGTTTGCTTAGTTTACTAATGATGATTGGAGGAGGCATTTCTATGATAGCTCTTACCTTCTCTGGATCTACTTCAATTCCCATTCTAGAAATGATGTAACCTAGAAGTTTCCCTCATTTAACTCCAAAAACACATTTCTTTGGATTCAGTATGACATTTTAATTCTCTAGCCTCTAAAATATCTTGTTTAGAACATTCAAATGATCTGCCTATGTTATTGACTTAGCTATGATGTCGTCAACATAATTTTCCACGCAATTATGTACAAAGTCATGAAAAATAGTAGTCATTGCCCTTTGATAGGTAGCTCCTGCATTCTTTAGGCCAAAAGGCATAACATTCCAATAGTATGTGCCCCATGGACACATGAAAGCTATCTTGTGTGTGTCTTCAACTGCGATTTTGATTTGGTTATATCCAAAGAAACCATCCATGAGGGATAGCATCTCGTATCCTGCTGTAAGATCTACTATCATATCTATGTTTGACAAAGGGAAGTCATCCTTAGGAAATGTTTTGTTGATGTGTATAAATTTTGTGCAAATATGGATACCCCCAGTTGGTTTAGCTACTGGTACAAGATTGGAAATCCGCTCAGCATAATCTATAGTTCTTATGAATCCAACATCCAACAGTTTCTTGAGTTCTGCTTTGACTAACAGGGTAATTTGTGGATGCATTTTCCTTAAATTTTGTTTGACTAGCTTAATACCTAGTTGTAATGGTAGGTGGTGCAATATTAACTCTAGATCTAGCATAGGCATGTCTGCATAGGACCATGCAAAGTTTATCTGTCTCTTTGTGAAGAAGTCCTTAAACTCAGGTTGTTCTATCTCTGTCAATGATGCTGCAAAATATATCATCTGTGGATTCTCCTTTGTACTTATGTTGACTTGAACAGACTCTTCTATTAGCATCGGTGAATTTTCTTGTTCAACGGGGAGAATATTTAAACCTTTATCCTTGGGTGCCTCAGAGAGGTTTTCACCCTCAGATACGTCCTTTATTTTGACTGTTTCTTCATCCAAAGGCTCCTTTCAGGACTCATCATTTTTATTTTCATTGTCTTTTTTCTTTTTATTCTCATTTTTGTGACTAGAGGTGTAAATAGAATCCCCAAAATATTCTTTGTCGTCCAGGTCTATGGTAAAACTATCTTTATGATCCCCTCTAGGTATGCCTTCTCAAAGTCTCATGAACTCAGCTAATGCTTCTTCACTCTCAAATGTATCTAAGATGGGTGTACCTTGTTGATCCCAGTCGATAAGTTTGGGATATATGAGGGGCATGTCATCATCAGAGTTGTAAAACGTGGCAGGTGACAAAGTGAATATGGAATGGTTGACATGGTCACAGAAGTTTTGCACTAACTCCTTCTTGTTCTTTTTCCTAGGGGTGGGTAACTTATGATGTGGGACTATTGCAATGGCTAGGTCTTTAAAAGATGGTTCATCAGGTGCCAAAGATGCATGATCAAGGGTTTCCCAATAATAGTGCTTAACGCATTCTTCTTTGGTCAGGTACTTGTGATTATGAGGACTAGATGGATATGACGTGGATTTGATCATTTTGTCTAGTTCTCCAAACAGATTATCTAGATTCATGGTGCTAGTTGAGGAAAGGGAATCCCATTCATAATCATTTGAGTTAGAGGATTCATAGTAAATTGGGGCAAGTGGTTGATGAGATATCTTGATGTCTTCATAAGCACTCACTTCCTATTGAAATGGTGACGCAGTACTAGGAAACCCAATTCTAAACGGTTGGAACCATAGCCCTAGGTGTTTCAGTCATGGTGAGATAATGATAGGTTATGTCCTTCTAGTATGATGGAGTCCTAACCCACTATGTCCATCATAGCCTTTTCCATATTGATCTTTAGCTATTTGAATAGATGGTGAGAGGTATTGCTTGTCATCTCGATACAACCAGGAGGTAATATCACTTTGGTCCACTTCCTCCTCACTTAACTCTCCCCATTTGGTCAATGTCATTGTAGGGGGAACATGAAATTTGACTAATAACTGTCTTCCATTTGCCATGGGTAAGCCATATGCCTTGGGTGGAATCAATTGACTGACACAGTAAGATACCTTCATGTTATATTCTCCATAGCCTTTGTCTTGAATCTCAACTTTGGGGGTGGATGATGGTGGTTTGAATGAAATGGACTTGATGAGGTGTGATGGGTCAATGTATAGGGACAAATTGGATGATGAAGCTTGTTGATTGACAGCAACTTGACATCTTGGAATTTCCCATAGGCTGGTACAATATTGAAATGGATCTTGATCACCATCAACTGTGATATCAGTTCCATTATACAAAAATTTGAGACATTAGTGATATGTTGAAGGTACTGCTTTCATTGCGTGTATCCAAGGTCTACCTAGGCAATAGGTTATCCAAGGTTTACACATTCTTCTAAGAATCCTAATGCCTTAACCAAGTTTAGGGTACATAGGTTCAAACTTGCTCCTCTGTCTCCCAAGACTCATCTAACTTTGGTTTGATGGACTAAGACTACATGATGTAATGGGTCATTATGATCAATCTTTTGTGTCGAGTGATTTTGTTGGGAAAATGTAGCATGATGGGATTTGGTTAAATATCCTACCATTTCTTTGAAATGATTGGCATCTATGTTGGTAGGGACACTCATGTTCTATAAGGCTTTTTTGAGAATTTCTTGATGATCAGGTGAAGAGGTCAACAGTTGTAAGATCGATATCTATGTTAGAGTCTTGCTGAGTTGTTCCAGCAGATTGTAGTTAGACTTGTATGACTGTGTAGGTGGCTCAGAAGGACCTAAAAGAGTTATTTTGGTTCTACGTGTATTTACAACACATTTAGGACACTTCTTTATAGTGATGGTATTGACATTTTCGTTTGCAGCCCGAAGATGGTTTACAATTTTACCTTTACCATAGTCATACTTGGCATTGTTATAACTGGTGGATGGAGGATTTTGAGGTCTCGAATTGGAAGCTTTTCCTTTTGTGTGGTCATGTAATGGGTCCATGAAAACCTTGTGATTAACATTCTTGGTATTCTTCTGCCCATTGACCTCTATCATTCCATCTTCAACAAAGTATTGAATGATATTTTTCAGTTGTCGACATTGTTGTAAGTTGTGTCATTTTGTTCAATGATAGTCACAATAAGCATTATCATCCCACCATGAGGGTTTAAATATCTAGGATCATAATCTCCTAGTTCTATAGGTTTTATGAAATTCTTTTTAATCAACTCTTTGAATATTGTCTCTATTGGTTGCCCTAAAGGGGTAAATTCATGCTGAGGAAAATGCCTTTGTGGGCATTGTTGTTGTGAATGTTGGACATAATTTTTTGTTTGATCTGGACTGTTTGTCATGTCTTGATTGGGATTGTAACCTCTAACTATGATAACTAGTCCTGTATGTGTATTCTTAGCAACCTGAACGCCATCATTGGTAACATTTTTTTTCTAGACTAGAACTTGTTTCTATCAGCGGGAAGATTTTAGATGTTGGACAACAGGGTTTCTCCCTAGTACTTTTATTTCTCCTTTGTCAATAAGGCCTTTTTCAAGGATGATTCCCTTCTGTACCAAGTCTAGGAATGAGGTACAATAGTGTACCGTTAAGGCACTTCTCAATTTGGGATTGATGTTTTCAAGGAATATCATGACTTTTTGTTTTTCCGGTATTTCAATTAGACATTTGCTAGCTAAACTTATCCATCTCTGAAAGAAAATGGCAAAATTCTCGCCTTCTTCTTGTGTTGTGTGACACAAGGTAGCTATTGTTACTTCATTGTCTATGTTAAAGGCAAAGTGCTTGACAAACTTCTCAGCTAGTTCTCCCTAGGATTGTATTAAATATGGTAATTTAGAGAACCATTCTAATGCTCTCTCGACTAGGGTTCACGGAAATAGTCTCATCAAGTATGTGGGGTCATATGATATATCCATACATGTCATAGAGAATTTTTTAATTTGTTCTAAGGATTCCTTCTCCCATTATACTTAGGAAAATTTGGTATAATGTATCCATGTGGGAAGGGTGTCATGTATAACGCCTTGTCAAAAGGACATGGAAAAAGATCTTGTACTAAGATAGTTCGCTTGCTTGACATAGACATGTTTTCCATCTATTGTTGAATTAGTTGCATTTGGTTTTGTAGGACATCTACTTGTGTCAAAGACATGTTGTTCACATTTTTTGTGTCAATGTAGGTGTTCTGAAACATTGTGTTTTGTGACGGGTTATGATTGGGACCTAATATTGGAATACTTCTAGTTGGAATGTTGGGACCTAATATAGGGATATTTCTTGTTGGAATGTTTGGACCTAATGTAGGAATGTTACCTATTGGAATGCTTTGTGTAATCCCTATGGTCATTTTTGTGCCAAATATAGGATTATTACAAACAGTATTTGTGTCAAATGGATTTGATGAGGTTCATACCTTGTGTTACATTGAAAGGGGTTGTGTTGACAATTGAAGTTGTTTGTGTCGATATGGTAGTTGGTATGGCCATTGTAATTTGTGGGATAGACACATTTGACGTGGCTGTTTGGGTTTGTTGAGTAGGTGTCATTTTCAATGTGTGGACATCAAATCCTGGTGGCAGTGTGGCACCTTTTACTAGAAATCATGCTAGAAATCTCTGGGGGTCATTTTCCAAAACTTCATCCATAAAGGATGCAAACTCAAAATCTTGGACTACAGCCTCGATGTCTTCTACATAGACTTGCCCATTGGCATCTCTAGTGACATGTTTTCCTAGCAATTTTCTATGTGGATTCTCTTTCCTTGGTGGTTGAGTTCCAGAAGGATTGAAATATTCATTAGGATCTGACATTGTTCTAAGTTTCTTTTGGGACCTTGTTTCAGCCATAAACGTTTTCTCAAAACAGGGTAATGCAAACTATAGCTAAAAACCTGATATGTTCTATTTCTATGTTTTTTTGGATTTTCTGAGAATAAATGATGTTGCTAAAATCATTTCTAAAAATATGTATACTAAGATGATGTATGGTAGGATAGACTATATGCAAAATGTCGAAGAGACTATGACGATAAATGAGTCTAAGATGGGTATAACCTACCACCTATGCAATAAATGCATGCAAGGATTTCATTTGACCAAGGAACCTGATTGTAGGACAAGGACAGTTGACAAATGAATTTCCCAAACTAGACTGTTGAGCTGGAAAAGATTCACCAATAGGACTAAAGTGACTAGGTTCAATGATTGTGAACAACCAGAACATGAACATATCAAATGACGAGGAAAGTTATCTATTCTACGATATGCAATTTTTGAGGAAGTATCAATATGCATGCAACTTAGGATCACTATGGCTAAGATGTATATGACACCTAATAATGCAATGTTTTTGAGAAAAAAATTCAGTTTCTATCCAAGGTTGATCTTTAGAAATAGAAGGAAAAATGACAGTAATGTTTTGGATGCAAGTTGCAGTTTTCGAGGTTTTCTGTTGACAGTCAAATGTAGTTCACCTATTCGATGCGGCATGCTTGTGCACATGTGACTCAAAATGTTATAGTTGCAGCTTGTAATATCCTTTCTATTAAAATGAACTTTTTTGATAGACACATGTGGCGTTTTCCCTAACAGATGTGACTCGCTAAGACAGATGCAGTGTTTTAAATGACAGTTGAAGTTTTCAGAAATTTGTTTTGACTAACTCCATTCGTTGATCAAGATTTTTGATGAATACAGCAAAAACAAACACAACATTCAATGTATTTTCAGTTTGTGATGATAGAACTGTTAAGACCCGAAAACATTTACAACCTAGTCTTTTTAGACAATACTTGCTGAGTTCATACTTGGATTAATCCAACTACTCATATTTATGGCGGATGACTAGTAGCTTAACCCCACTGGCTCCCCTTCATGTCCGGTTCACCAAATGTAACACAGAATAAAATTTGGAATAAGATCTACATTTAGAATAAATGATGTTAATTATAATCTAAATCAAACAAACAAAGAATGATTAAGCAAAAATAATGAATAACTAAACAAACGAATTGAAAAGATCTCACCAAATATGTAATTACTCCTTCGAATTATCTCAATTTCTCTTCTCCATTTTGCTATTTCAGTATTCTTTCCCTTAGATTTTCTATTGTTGTTTTAGTTTTTTCTCAAAAATGTATGATTTTGAGAGAGAGAATAATGATGATGACAAGCCATTTTATAGATTTTGGGTTTTTGAATGATCGGCTCAGATTCAAAAGAGAGATCAACGGATGAGATTGATGAATGTCATGTGATGTGAGTTCTATGTTAGATAGAAAGTGAGTTAGAACATGAGTCAGAAAAGACTGGAGGATAAAGATTAAATTAGAATGATAACTTAATCTCGAGTTAAGATTCTTCGAAAATAGAAGAAATAGACTTTGATTGTCAAAGACAAAGTTAGAACTCGAAGATGAAGAATTCAAATGCATACGTAAATTAATTAATTAATTAAAGATATTTAATTAATAAACACATTTATGCACATGAGTTAGAACTAGTTGACTAACTAGTTGTGACAGAGAGTCCTCTCGCAAAGATGGTCAGTTGTTGAATTCAAAGATAACTGGAGAACTAAAAATAGATCTCGAGTCAAAAGGTGAGTGGATGATTAGTCAACTGATTCATAGAAGAATATGACATAAATAATTAATTATGAGTTAAATATTAATTTAATTCAACATTCAAAAATGAAGGATTTAATTAAATAAATAATGATAATTTATTTAGTTTGACTATTGAAAAGGTGGAATTGAATAATTAAATAATAAATATTTAATTATAATTGAAAAGGTTAAATTGGGTAATTAAATAATAAATGTTTAATTATATATAAAGGGGGTTTAATAAAATAATAAATATTTAATTGTGAAAGAAGAATTAATTAGTTAGTGACATAATTAAATAAACATGATTTATTTAATTAATCAAAAATGAATAAGGTCATAATGAATTAGTGAAATAATTCAATGGGGTATTTAATTAATAGAGGAAATATGTATTGGAAAGGGTAATTAAATAATTGACATTATTTAATCATGACCATGGACATTAGAAACTTATGTCGAAAGTGGTACTCGCATGCCTAGACCAATTTTCAATGTCTACAAACATAATTATTTAATTTAGAGGAGTATGAACAATAATTAAATAAATTAATAAATTAATTTTATTGTGAGAATTAGTGATATATTAAATAAATAAATAAAATTCATTTATTTAATAATCATGAAAAATACAAATAGACATGAATTAATAAATAATAATGAATTACTTAATTAATAGTCGAATGTGGACCAAGGATATAATTAAATGTCATAATTATGTTAGGATGAAAGTGGTAAAATAGAGCTTGCAGGCCTAGGTCATTTTTATGTGTCTACATTTGCCCCTCTTTGTCATAATGCAGCCTGTCACATCATGGGAAAGAAAATAGCTCAAAAATGTACCCCAGTGCAAAATAGGATGAGGAAGAATGACGAGGAGGGTTGCAGTATGCCTCCTTGAGAGGATAGATAGGTTCCAAGAATATGGGTGTGCTCTCGACATTGATGAGAAGAGACAAAGAAATGTTAGTGTAAAAGATATGGATGATGATATGAATGCAATACCCATATGAAATGAGTGAGAGAAGATGATGAGACAAAAGGAGATGCATGTTAATTCTTAGACCAAATCCTTCAATACCTTACCATAGGACTTTAATATTTATTGCTCTTTTAATCATCATTGGGCAGATTGTTGTAATAGCCAACAAACACCATGATATGACATAAATCAAGATGTGCAAGGTCATACCATTACATAAGACAAGTAGTCACAGACAAGGATGATCATGACTCATACTAAGAGTGCAATTGCCCAAGTCTTTTTGTCATAACCAACCGCAAGTAGAAAAGGACAAGAGGGACAAATCATGAAATATCGTTGCTTCTCTAAATCCCATTTCTAGGAAATCCTTGAGAAACTAGCAACATGATTGCCAAAAGCTCAAAAAAATAAAAAAAGAACAATAGGCATGAAATAAGGACAAGCCATGAATGTCATTGTTTCTCTAAATCCTGTTTCTAGGACATCCTTGAGAAACTAGCAACATGATTGCCAAAAGAACAAAAATAAAACCACCGTCATGATACATTGTTTTTTTTCTAAATATCGTTTGTCAGGATCTCATTGAAAAAGTAGTAACATGAGGAAAAATATATTAGCATGATACGTCGCTGTTTTTTCTAAACTTGCAACAAAAAGAATCCAACTCCAAAATTTCTCAAAATTTCTCAAAATATGTCAGGTTCACGAATGTATCAATGGGTTATTTTTCAGGTGTTGGATTTAGCATGTTTATATTAAATAAAACCCAAAGAATTTATGAAAAATAAAGAAAGCATTAAATAAGAAAATTTATACCAGATATTCATGGACGCTTCCATGATTCACCTCCATAACACCTCCTAGCTTGCAGCTTCTGATTGTTGCCCTCAGATCTGTGTGAGCAAATTGACTATGCCATTGTCCTATGCAAGTTTTGAAGGATTTAAATAAGCAAAAGACTATGATAAATGATTGGCCCTAAAATGAAAAGTAAAACATAATGAAGTGGTTCTATGAGAATGATAAAGTGGATAGAATAATAATGATAAAAAGTAATGCCCTAAATTGTGAGCAAAATTGACATTTTATAAAGAATGTAATTTTGCACGGACAGACGAGATTAAAAGTTGTCAAAGCCTAAAATCAATGGACGAGATTTCATGTGACAATCCCTAATTAGGGTTAGGGAAATATTGTTAAATGAGTGGCCAAGATGTGATTTGATAAAATCAAATCGGCGGTCAAGAATAAATGTGATAATTAGCCAAAAAGATAATGATTTTAGAAAATTAAGAAAATAAGAGTTGACCTGAAAAGAAGATTTTTGGATAATCAAGAATTTGCTCAATTACTTGATTTTTGGAAGAAGATTACTATTTTGAATTAAATTAATTAAAAATAATGATTTTATGAGACAATAAATAATCTTTTCTCAGCTTATTTACTAAAATGAAGAGACAGTTAATAAAATAAAATAAAATGAAAATATTTTAAATAATTTCATTTATTTAAAATGAGAGGAACGTGAAATTAGGTAATTAAATAATTAAAGATAATTATTTAATTTAGAGGATTATGATTGATAATTAAATAAATTAATAAATTCATTTAATTATGAGAACTAGTGACATATTAAATAAATAAATGAAATTGGTTTATTTAATAATGAGGAAGAATAAATGAATAAAGGTAATTAAATAAATTTATTTATTTATTTAATAATCATGAAGAATACAATAGGCATGAATTAATTAAATAATTATGAATTACTTCATTAATAGTTGAATGTGGACCAAGGACATAATTAAATGTCATAATTATGCTAGGATGAGAGTTGTAAAATAGAGCTTATAGGCCTAGGTCATTTTTATGTGTCTACAACATTATGTTACCAATATTGTTGCACCATCAACATGTGAGGGAGAAATAAGTGCTAGATCAATGGAAAATTTGCACAACCCTCGCATGCACAAAATATTTTTCATTTTGTACAGCTCAATGTCAACAATTGATATTTTCTCATTATGCAAGGGCACGCCAATAAATTTTCAAACATGAATCCTCCAGAGATCTTACCAATGCCAGCTGGAGCAGCAAGTCCTAGAATATATGAACTAAAAAAATGAATCTACTCTAAAAATTATTGAAAATAAGTAGCCAAAAGTGAATGAGATAGATAATGTTTTGGTTACAAGTTTCATAAACCATCTACTCAAAACCCAGTGTGTTTTCAAACCTACAATTATACCGTGCATTTAATTTTCGAACATATGAAGAAATTCAAAAATAAATTTTACTCTAAATAAGACTTGTTATTAATTTTGAAGGTGAATTTACAAATCAAGACTAAATATAAGTATCTTTAGAATATCCAAATCAATAATTTCATATATTTATAAAAAAGAGAATTTACTTAAACTATGATGAAGGACAAAAGGAAACATACTCTAGGGGGTGAGAGAGAGAGGGAAAGGGGAGATAGGGGGTGCAATATATGCAATGGGAAAATGTAAATGCATAACCAGAGCAACATGTACTAGAATGTATGAAATAAAAAAGGAATTTTCTCTTAAAATTTTTTATCAGGAGCAAACCAAAGTGAATGAGATAGATAATGTATTGACCGAAGAGATTCTTGCTTCTCTTGAGAAGTTGAGGAAGGAGTGTGTGCAATATGTGCAATGGGAAAATGAAAATAAAAAAGTGGATAAAATCAAGAGGTTTTGTGTTGCATATGAATTTATGCAAGCAAAGAAAGTGAGAGATGATGCTAAAATTCCTCTAGGTAGTCATCTATTTCATGTCCCTTCTCAATTATTTCCTTACGAATTTTTTTTTTTCACATGCACCAAGAATGTAATGAAGTCCTTAAAATTTAAGATCAACTCTTTGGTATAGTAAAAATTCTATTTATTTCTTCATCTAATTGGAACAAAAAAAAATTAGCTCAACTCTTTGGTACAGTAAAAATTGCATTTCACTTTCTGCATCAAGAATGTAATGAAGTCCTTTAAATTTTAGATCAATTGTTTTATAAGGATATAATTGATAGGGGAAAGTACAATACACCCTATTTAGAAATTTTAGATCAACGAATTGGTACAGTAAAAATTACATTTCACTTTCTTTACCTAATTGGAACAAAAAAATGCTCACATTATTTCCAATATTAGAAAACACACAGTCCCCTATCAACTATTTCCTTTTGCAACTTCAAAGTTATAGGGTGGGGAGGACAAGGAGGATTTTTAGGTGTGGGATACATAAAACTATCCAAATTCACCTAAAGTGTGAGTAACCAATGGGTTTGTTCGATGTATAAGGTTTCACAAGAGTGTGGGTGGCAAGATTCTTAATACTCAGTGTTTTCCAACATGAAAATTTCGAAAATACTATGAATGTAATGGAAACATAAAAAATAAAAAATTAAAGAAAAATAGACTATTTTTGGATGATTCGATATTTATCTTACATGTAGAGGGTTTTACAGTAGTACATGTGGGTTGTAAGTTTACTAAAACCCAGTGTTTGCCAACATGCAATTATAGTAATGAAAATATTTTCTTAATTAGAGAGTATGAATGTAATGAAAAGAACCTTAAAAATTAACCTTCTTTTCTATTCATGATAAAATATTTTTTGTATCTTTTACTTCCTTTTCTAAGTGGTTAATTTCAATCCTCCATTGTTTGTATACAGTTTCAACATATAATTGAAGTTGGAAAACATAGTGGGTTGTAAGTGATACGTTTAATCTCGTTGGTTCTTTAGGACACATTGATTTCTTTAGACCAATTCTCTAGTCACTTTATGTACTATGCCCTACTCTAAAGATGCTAATGTTGCGCATGCACATAGGAAATTAGTGTTCAAGTGAACTCTTTTGGCTTCAAGTTTTTCAATTTCATTTTATGATACATTTTTAGGACTTCTCCATTTCCATTTTGAGTAATCGACAATCATTGTAGTTCATTACACCACATTAGGCCCTTTTATTCATGCTCTATTAGATGTAGATTGACACATGAAAAAGAAACACTAATAAATATAAACTTGTTTGGCTTGAACCCTATCAATTGTATCTAGTAAAATATTTCAAAGGACTTAATTTCTTTGATAATTTTGAGCATATCCTACAATCGTTGCACTCCTTGGCATAAAATCTAATTCAATTAGTTTTTCTTTTCATTTTTATGTCATTTACACTATTTTCCTTGGTCTTGTCCTTTTTCGCTCTTCCCAAGTTGGTCCTATTGTAGGGCCTAGGGTCTCCATTTTCTCTCTACCCATTGTATAGCTTGAAGTCTTGTATGTCAAGGTGTCATAGACTCCTTCCAGTTGGGCAGTAGACTCCATTTTATGAGAATGAATGGTCAATGAAGAATTAGAGTTTGAAACTACTCCCATTAAATCTAGATATTTTCCTATGGGTTTTGATTCTATTGAATGTTCCTTGAAATAAGAAACTTCATCATTATCTTGAATCAAAGTAATCCATGCCTTCAAATCCTCTAAATTGAAACTCTATGCAATGATCCCATAAATGCATCAACTTTGTTATCTCTATTCAACAATGTTGTCTTAATATTACTTCAAACCTGACCTGTCATGACTATCATTCCTTTCATAAATTCAATGTGTTGGTTATCATTCATCTCACAAAATTCATCCTTTCGGCCCTGTGGCTAAATGGATGTATTACTAAGGCCAAGTATTTTTGTTTTAAAACTTTAATTTTTTTTCTTTTGACTCTCTAACCTGTAATATAGGAAGACACTCTCCTCCTAAACTTGAACCTAAACTCACTCCACCCCATGATATTTAGAACAATTTTTCATTTCCATGGAGGACTTCACATCATATTTTAGAAAGCTCATAATTTAACACTTGTTTGAGGAGTCCATTTGACCTATGTGAATTCCATCACAAATCAACATTACCTTGAAAAGTAATACCATCTCCACCAAAGTCTTCAACATAGAAGGAGGCAACATTTTGAATGCTTCCAACATTTTTTTTAACTTGACTAGCTTCCTCATATATCACACCTTTGCATATCTCCCTTCCTTAACATGGCAACGTCCTCCTTGGTATTGACTAGTTCATTCATGAATATGGAAAACTGTGTCATCTAGGCATAAAATCTCATATTATTTAACATTAATTGTCATTGTATTTGTAGGTCTCAATTTCATTAGAAGACACACAAAACAAACAATGGATAAATAGTGGCCAATGAAACATCCAAAGTGTTTGAGATGGTGTTTTCAAATATCTTTATAGAAGGTCATGGATCAGAGGTCATCAGAGCACATTCGTCTATAGCCATACCCTTTTTAGAGGCTAGGCTTAACCGGAACACTCTAAGCATTGACTACTTAGACTATTCTGGTGGGCCCACCTAAGTTGTTCTATTCCCCTACCCATTTCCATTCCAAGAAATACTTTCTGTTACAGGGTAGACACTCGTTATTATAGCTAATGCTTAGTAGTTCCCGCGCATAAAGAAAACCGACCTCAAATCTGAAACACTATTCCCGTCGGTAAATAAAACCAAACTCAAATCTCAAACATTGTTCCCGCACAACTGCATAAGTTTAGTGGATGCCATAATGTGTCTTGATGGAGTTGCTCTATTTCACTGTATGCAACAAACAGGTCTCCAACTGATCATTATACATTTTCCAGCATATTCTCAGCTGGTGTTAAAATGGAAACATTGGAAATAGTCTGGTAGGAATTCTTTTAAAATGTGGAGGAATAGACAAGGATTATGAGTTGTTTAACCGAATGCATCAAAGAAATGTAGTCTCATGGAATGTAATGATTGCAAGATATGTACAAAACAGTTTTTTTGAAAAAGGCTTTAGAAGCCCTTCATTTCAAGAAAATGCAATTGGCAAGTGCAAAGCCAACCTCTTCAATCTTTAGCGGCATCTTCCCAGCTTGCAAAAAAATGAGAGCTTTGGAGCAGCGTATGGGCATACATCAAAGCATAAAAGATAGAGGAATTTTGTGATATGTTGCAGTTTCTACTACTCTGATAAACATGCATGTAAAAAGTAAAGTATAGAACAAGGAGCATGAACTATTTGACAAAATTCCTCAAAGAAATGTGGTCTCGTAGAAATGTGATTAGATTAAAATCAGGTAACTAACAACACTGTAAATGGAAAATGCAATCTCAATTTACGTTATAAAATTAGGGAGCAAAAAACTTCCTTCAAAAACACACTTCTTGTGAGGATGCCAAAACATGCAGCAAATTCCCTTGCTTTGCTGACCCGCAAAAAAGTTATGCTGTTTTCACTACTTCATGACCTTGCAATCACATGAAATAGAGCCAACCCCATAGCAAAAAATAGGGTAATGCCTCAAAAAATATTCAACAGACCAGACCCAAAAATTCTTTCTTGAGAAAGTATTCCAAGATAGACAGTCATCTGTATGAGTACAATGTTAATGACTGACATGACCCTGAATCTAGAAAGCAAGAATTATGCCATCTCAGAGCTTTGGCTCTCCATTTTCTTAATTTCTTTGCCTGAATTTTTTTTCCTTCTCTTTTTCCAAGATATGAATTATTTGCTTTGAAGCTGCAGTGGAAACTAGGAAAACATTGATTTGTGAATTGAAAGAGGACAAAATTATTATTCTTAAATGTGGGTCATTGCACATAGAGGCAGGCCCATTGGATGCTTCTTCTTCCTTTCCATTTCTCTATTAGATATCGAGTGGGTAGTAAGAAGAAGTTTCTATCCACGTAAAAAAAATTCAAACTTAAAAATTATGTTCAACATGGCAAGCTTGTTGACCTAGTTTTCATATAAATTTGGTTTGCTTGACTTGGTTTAATTTTAATAGCTTTTTTGCTTTCATTGGTTAGATTTTAGCACACCATTGTTGCTCTAGCTTCTTTTGAAAAGCTTCATTGACAGTGATATCAAAAAAATTGTTATATATTCAACCTTCCATGATGATTCCCTGACAATGATATAAAAAACATTGTTATATATTCAACCTTCCATGATGAAGATCATTGTCAGTTTGGAGATGGCATTGACCTTTTGAATACAATTTTTTTTTTTTTTAATTTCAATCAAAAGAGGTACTTTGAACTATTGAAATGATACTCCATGCATTATATTTATATGTTTTGTTAATATATTTTTCAACATATTGAGGATTGTTACTTTCAAAATAATTATTTTTATTTATTGGAAATATAATAGCATCATTGATAAGGGTTTGGTCTTTAAATATATATTTATTCATTTTATTTTTTACTTTTTTTACATATAAGACTAGCAAGATTTATTTTTGGAAATAAATGTTGAAAACTAGAAAGGAGATGGCAATTAAGTATCATATATATGTATAAGCCTCAATGATTGAATAGATGTCAAGATGGGTACCCTATATATAGGGGTTGAGATACCATGGGTGATGCTTTGGTGGAGATGTAGCAAACATGTATAGTATAGATATTGTTATTTCTCCACACTACATAATGAAACTAACCAGAATTGGAATCCAAAGTTTATTGCACTTTCTCATAGATGTAGGTTCTTAATAGGTCTCTTTTTTATTTTAGTTTAAATGTAATATATTAATTTTTTTCATAATATATTTTATAGGGTATGCTTCAATTTTTATTGTAGCTTCCTCACATATTATTATAGTGAAGAAAAATTTGCATTTATCTAATGTACAAAATTCATTCATTTGTTGTTAAGTAGAGGAAAATAATTATTTTGTTTCTACAAAATGTGTACAAAGAGTGGAAAGACTTTTCTATTGGAGAAAGTTTAGTCACTTTCCATGGAATAAGCTATTGATTAGGCATGATTTTTTCTATTAATAGCTAGGATTATATGTTGAATTTATGTTGGTTTATAACAAATGGGGTGATCAATTTCTATGGAATAAGCTTTCAAACATGCATGAACCTCTTTGCTAACAACTAGGGATTGATACAAAATTATTCTTTGTTCATTATCTATATCTATATATGAAATCAAGGATGTCTTCCTTTTTTTTTTTGTCTCAAGCTTTTCCACTTATATCCTCTTCCTTTAAGCAAAAGTATTGAAACCAAGATCACCCTTTAGAATGATAAAAATGGTAATTAATTTTTGTGGAATGGAATTTGTACAAGAAAATTTTTCTCTACCAATATCTAGGTTTGGATAATGAATTTATGTTGTATTATAATGAATATGGGCCTCTTTTGAAGCATATAATAATTCTTGAACACATTATGTTGTAAATTATAGGGGTTGATAAGGTTAACGTGTCATTTCCCTTGAGATGAAAAGATTGTATTCTCAAATCACATTCTGTAGGAGTTGAGAAAATACAACACCACAAACCCCAAAGATCACCTGCATGCAAATAACCTATCACAAAAGAAGAGATGGAGACAAACAAGCAAGGGTTCTTTGAAAACTAAAAATGTATATATTAGAAAGAATGAGAGAATGAATTGATGTGATAATACAATGAGATCAATCCTTATAAAAGGAGATCGAGAAACCCTAAAGAAACCCTAATAGGAAAAACCCTAAAAGAAGCCCTAAAAGGAAAACATTTAATTATTAATATAATTATTAAATGTCACTTTATGCAAACTAAAGTGAAATCTTAAGAAGGGAATAAAGATAACGTAATCAACACAATTAAGTTAAAACCTTTACTCTAACACCCCCCCTTAAGATGAACAACAGTGTAGCTACAAACAAGTGCAAGAAAGCAAAGGTAACTACAATGCAAGAAGGAAAACATGGGCCCTGACAACTAGGCCAGATCAGGTATCCAAATAAAACCAAATCTCTATAAAGTGGAGAAATAGAGAAAACCTTATGGGAAAAATCTCTACTCCAAAAAATGATGCAGAAATCCAAGAAGAACATCACTAGAGTAGAAGAAGCTACAAACAACTGTCGAAAGATGACTGCTATGGTGTTGAAGAACGTCCATTGAAGATAGGATGATCAAGATCAAGAAGACAACAATCTGCATGAGTGCCCCATATGACACTACTCAAATCAGATGGAAAATAAAGGCAAACACCTAGAACGAAGATACAAATGGCACAAGAACCAATAGTCTGAAACACTGATAAACTGAGAATGGTAGATTCCTTCCAAGGTGAAACCAAAGAAGAATTAGCACAAATAGTATAATACACCCCCATAATGCTGAACTGGGAGAGCCTTACAGATCCACTGAAATGGTGTGTAACACCCTACAGTGCATGAAGGAGAAGATACAACATCTGAAATTGCACAAGAAAGCACCTGCAACTGAAAAAGTGGTGTGCAAAACAAAGCACACATGCATGAGGATGGAATCATATGGATCCACTATCGTCGTGGAGGGACACTCACCGGACAAAGGTGTGATGGAAAACAAAGAAAAACTACACAACCCCCCATGGCACCTTATAATAATAGTGCAAGTACAAAATATGGCACAACCTTATGTGCAAAATCCTCAAAATACATGTACAATAGTGTGGCACTTTATCTTAGTGTTTTACATAAAATATTTCTTACAAATGATGCTCAAAATGTCCAAAAAGGACAAAGCTGGAAATACATGAAAAACAGCCAAAAAACTGAATGTAGAATACACCAACAGATGAATGAAGTGATGAGACCCACACCACTGGAAAGTTGAGAAAACCAGCTTTCCGACGATATCTTGTTTGCTAAAAACGATATCGTATGCCCAAGTTACGGCCTCTGGAAAAAAATAGCTCCAAAGGGGAAAAAATTCAATGCCGCATTAAATTTGATGGTCATATGGTTGTCGCAGCAAAATCTAAGCTTAAATTTGATGGCCAAACGACTGTCACCACAAAAGCGCAATAGGACTTGTTTTATGAAAAATTGGTGGGGGAAGCACATGGGCCCACCCCCACTACACCCCATTAGGGCACAGGACACTATGCAGGGTACTACATAGGTACAGCCCTACATAGGTTTGCGTAGGTACGACCCTGCGCAGTACCTTTCGCAGGTACTCCCCTAGGCCTTAGCAAGCCTTTAAAAGGCTTTAAAAAACTTTTGGCCCTTTCTTTTTATTTGATAAAAAAAATCAAAATAACATTACAAAATATTTTTATCAAAAAATGCAAACAAAAAAATGCCGAAAAAAATATTTTTTTTACTCGGAATTTTTCTCTGATCTGTGCCCAGATGACATCCATACGACAGTACTTGCAAAAAAAATTAGCTCCAAAATTTGACTTTGTCCAAAATGGACGAATGAACAGTTGATTTAGGGGTTTTGGACCACTACAGACGCAATGGCAAGGTCTGTTTGGGCTCAAAAAACTTTGAAATTGCAGGTATGCCCTGGATCAAAATAATAAACCCCAAACCCTTGAAGCTCCAAAAATCTTCAAAACAAGAACAGGAAGCAGCAGGTCTGGAGCTCTGATACCAGATAGGAGTTGAGAAAATACAACACCACAAACCCCGAAGATCACCTGCATGCAAATAACCTATAACAAAAGAAGAGATGGAGACAAACAAGCAAGGGTTCTCTGAAACCTAAAAATGTATATATCAGAGAGAATGAGAGAATGAATTGATTTGATAATACAATGAGATCAATCCTTATAAAAGGAGATCGAGAAACCCTAAAGAAACCCTAATAGGAAAAACCCTAAAAGAAGCCCTAAAAGGAAAACATTTGTAGAACTTGAGAAAATACAACTCCACAAACCTTGAAGATCACTTGCATGCAAATAACCTATCACAAAAGAAGAGATGGAGACAAACAAGCAAGGGTTCTCTGAAAACTAAAATTGTATATATCAGAGAGAATAAGAGAATGAATTGATGTGGTAATACAATGAGATCAATCCTTATAAAAGGAGATCAAGAAGCCCTAAAGAAACCCTAATAGGAAAAACCCTAAAAGAAGCCCTAAAAGGAAAATATTTAATAATTAATATAATTATTAAATGTCACTTTATGCAAACTAAAGCGAAATTTTAAGAAGGGAATAAAGGTAACTTAATCAACACAATTAAGTTAAAACCTTTACTCTAACACATTCATTTTGATAAAACCATAAAATTAAAATTCTAATCACCATCATTTTTCCTTCTTGTATCGATCTTAGATATCTAAAATGGGAAATATAGAGTTTTGAATCTAGGCATGAATTTCCCTATTTTATAAATAAAATGCAAGTCAACAAGCAGTGAAATCAAAACCCCAATTCAAAAAAGACGCATAGGCTCACCTAAGAGTGGCTGGTGTGCCTACAAGATATCCTTCAAATGGGTCACATTGGCATTAACAATAGATAGGGTTAACAACTATAATTTTGAAATTATTGGATTGTAACAAAATGTGATAGTTTTTTTTTATATGAACATCACATTTTATTATTAGAATAAGTGTATTTTAGAGTGTATCGATTGCATGAATTTTATCTCTTTGAAAGTGGGCATATTTTTAAGTCTAATTGCAATGGTAACAATGACCATGAGGTGAGATTCTATATTGGAATAAGTAGTGGTTTTTAAAGCTATCCAACAATGAATAGTCATGTCACATCACTAGTCAACATGCATATAGTGCTCAAGATAACTTAAGCCTAGTAGGAATGGGATAATCCCTAAATTATTTAACCATTGTGCTAGTCACTTGTTTATTCATGAGGAATTTCAATAATATGAATTATTTTCTTCCCATTATTTATCATGTAAGTAATTATTTTTAAATTTACCTTTCATTATATATCCAAAAACTTTCTATCACCTAAAATTAATTATTTTAATCTACAAGAAGTTAGGAATCTCATCCAATCTTGAAAATTTGGGATATTAGTTTCAACAATTTTCTAATGAGAGTTAGAAAATGTGTTTGCCTCCAAACTTTAAGGTGAAGAGCAATATTCACAAAAATACACTTGTATTTAGTTCAATTAGGAGATATGAAGAAACATACAATGGAAGAATCAAGACATCAATGGATCTCCTTCAAGTCAAATTCCAGTGTGGTTAGGGAATAACCATCTTCCTACTATTTATTCTATCCCTTTCTCCAATTCCTTTGGGAATCTAGTAGTTTTCTAGACATGAACATGATTATAAATTGGTTGCCACCATTCATTAAATTTTATGTCCAAATCTCATGCAAACATATTATTATGTAGGAAATTAAATGAACAATAGATTGGAATTTCTATCTTAGGTTTCCTTAAAGAAATTTTTAGAGGATTAAGAGCTAAAAAGGTCAATTATACCTTAATTAGGTATTACTAATATAAAAATTTTCTCCAACTTGTTCCCTCTTAAAAAAATTCATAAAATGTATGTTATATTTTTATTATCAATTTACTTGTTATATGAAGTTATACAATTGATGAGCTCATATCCTTTAGGGAGGATTTGATCAAATAAGTTATTTATTGTAGATTTTATTACTATCATAACCTAATTTGAAAATAAAATAAAAATAAATAAATCATAATAATATATATACATCTTACCTTTTCATTTTGAGTTTACTTGGTATATATGAAGTTATTTATTCTAACTTCATTATGTAATTGGGATTATGCCACTGATGGATCAACTTCCATACTATATGCCAATTAGTCTTCAATTTTCCCATAAAACATATATGAAAATTTTGAAAGAAATAAGTTTGAAAGTAGTGTATCCTTGGTTTGTCAACTAACAGATGACTCCAAATACTTTTAGGTACTTATCTATCATATTTCATAGTATAAATTTGGATTTATTAGAATTATGAATTATATGTTTAATAGAAATTTTCATAACACATTTTTCTTATTATTTTTGTTAAAGCATGAGAAATAACATGGAGAGATTGCTCAACTAGGAGAAATTTATGTGAGATACAACCTTAGAAAAATTAGGGAGGAGGATTTATATCATATGAGGATTCTTATTGAACTAAATATAAAAGAATTGAACAAGGAGCATTTGTTTTAGGGTCATTATATATAACAACTAGTTGTAAGAGGTTGTATTTCAATTTCATGTATAGATCTATAGCTTGTATCTAGAGGGACATAGATGAGTTCAATATCACATCAAGGTACTAAAAATGATATAATGAAAATTCTTATTGAAGCAATACCTCTCTAAGATAGAAGAGAGAACAAACGCTTAATTTTTTTTTTTGTATTTCCTTTGAAAATTTTAGTATAGACCCAGAATATAATGGATGAAAAATTCACAACTATAGTGTTTGGAAAATTTGATTTTTAAGAAAATAAATTATTGCCCAATTTCATATAATCATTTGCATATACATGACAATTAACATTTTTAAGAATATCTAATTTTATTATCTTATATATATTTCAAAGTTATATTGTATCACTTACTTTTCATTGGATATCACATTGTAACAAAGAGGATCTACCACTCCAAAATCTCTAGGATAGGGAAGAATCTATAGGGGACGGATGGCTCTAGGTTACCTCAATGAAAAAAGCTCAAGTGACATGATGACAAATGAAAGAAAGACTAAACTATATTTTGGGGTTTTTTGGATGGAGGACTTCAAAAGTCAGGAAAATAGACCTTAGAGGTATTAGGAAATAGACTGATAGGCTCTTTGCTAGAGGACAAGAGCGCAAACCAAGGATGACAATGTGATGCACTAGCATTTTTGTGGCAAGATGGCATCTCATACAAACAAAAAGTAAAGCTTGTTTCTAGAAACAAATAGGACCTACTAACAACCTGAATGTTGAAATATAATGCTTTTAATAGAAAATAATAGAATACTAGAAGGAGACGGAACCACGAAGGACACCACCTTTGTGTAAGGCATGTCTACAAGCTATGAGAAAGGAGGAATATTAGGAAGAGAAGTAAGAAGGGGAGGCACCACAAAGGGAATGCACACTTGCACCCTTTTTGTGTGAGGTTCATTATGATCTACCAATGAAGTCAAACAAAGAACTAAGGTGATGGGAACTAAAGAAGAAGAAAAGATAGAAGGAGGAGAAAAAAAAGTAGGATCTAAACAAAAAAAGGAGTAGGAGAAGAAACAAAAACAATAGGCTCCTCCCCGTTCTTCTACAAGGCTATGTACTCCTCAGCCAAATCCTTTAGCCGACACTTATGCTCGTGCACAATCTGGCTACATCGGTTGTGGGCACTAGAAGATGTGGCCTAAAAAGAGCTTGGGGGGGCTCCTGCTCTGCCATAGGAGCATCCTTCGCAATTGTCATATGAAGGGGATGAAACAACATGTGAAGACAGACAAATCTAAACTATCTTGGGGTATGTGCAGGATCATCATGGAAAAAATAGGCGCTTAAGTGGCAATAAAATTCAAAGAATCTGAGTTAGGCAACTTGATGTAAAAATTTGAATAAGTTATCTATATTATTTTAAAAATATGTAAGAATAGAATATGTAGCAAATTGAATTTATTTTATAAACTACTAGGTTTATTTATTTATTTTTAAATCTATTTGCTGAAATTTTGAAATTTCAATGCAATAGTACTTAAATTTCAGGGAAAAAATAAGAAGTAGGTGTCTGTCTAACCACCCTAACCACAATAAAATTATAATATTTTTTAATAATATTTTAGATATAAGTAGGGGACTCATGTATGGATGTGATGCATATTTTTTTTAATTTTTTTCCAAGTAAATAATTAATTGTGATTTTTTTATTACAAATTTTAAAAAATATAAAAACTTGTATGTCTAACCACCTTAACTTGGTCAAAAATTCATGAAATTCAAATAATTTTATTTTAATCCTATATTATGCAAAGCATAGAATGTGACACATATTTTGGATTAAAAAAATGTGATACTGTTTGTAATTTATAGATGTTTTTCAATCAACCTATCAATCAGAACTTTAGTCATAATTCAAATAGAAAATGAATAATAATAATTTATTAAATTAAAAGTAAATCATAATTTATATTGGTGGAGAGTTGTGAATTTCCTTTAAAAACCCTTTTCATTTCATCAATTTTTGGTAAAAACAATTTGTCAACCACGTGGGTCATCATATCACTTAGATATTGCCACTTTTTGGCCCATCATGATCCTGCACATACCCCTTGATCACTTTAAGCTAATTTGAGTATGTAATTAAATAATATGCAAACATGATAATTGAACTATAGAACAAGGTTGAGAGGTATACTACAAATTATGTTAAAAGGTTAAAATAAAGCCCTTAAAATAAAATAAAATGTTTTCTTCATGGTAGTTTATGTAAATTGGTTACTATAATTAGGGAAAATCAGATATAAAACTAGAATAACAAGATATCAAAACCCTAACTAGAACAATAGAGTACAAGCAAGCATGAAAATCAAAATAACAAGCAAATGCAAACTGATCTCCAAGCTTGAATTGATTTATCTCCATTGCTCTTCTCCACCTGCAAGAGAATGCAATATTTTTGAAGGATTGAATGATTTGATATGTTGATTGATCATTTTTGTAGCATAATGATAATATGAAGATAATAGAAGAAAAATAGATAGATAGACTATAATATTGAGATAAATTTTGGCAGAGTGAGGATGCTACAAGAAGATCTCCAAATGTCTTGTGAAAGATTTGATTTATAGGAGAAGGTTGATTTGATTGAATGGCCAAGATTAAAAGTCAAATTTTTGATATGTATGGCTAGGATTAAAAGTTTATTTTAGTGCCTATGAGACACATTAAGTTGGTTATGACATGAGGCTAAAATTAGGATGTGAGGAAATAAGTGAGATTCTTTTATTTATTTTGGAAGAAAAGATGCTTATGATGCATAATGAATGGGGGTAAAAAATAGGATGTGAGTGGAAATCTCATAATTTAAATAATAAAATTATTTAAATTATTTATGCATGTGAAGAGTTTTAGTCATGTGACACATGTTGCAATGTGACAATAAGTGAGGGATTAATTAAAATATTTAATTTGAATTATTTTGAGACATGTGAAGGGGGGATTTATTTAATTAATTGGAAGGTGATTAAGTGGAATAAATGGGATAAATGGGATAATGTAATGACCTAGGGTAAAATATTTCAAAATGTCTTGCAAGGTCATGAATCGACTAGGTAATATTATGACATGGACAATTTTGAGTGTCTACAGTTACAACCAGTGGTGGGAGATCACTATCCTAGCTAAAGGAGATGCATAAGAATCAAATATTATGTAATATAATAGATTTGTTGGATAGTTTTCTATCAATTTCTACTCACATTCTCAAGACTATGTTAATTAGCACATCTGTAAATTTTCAATTTATGTTGTAGGTGTTTAGAAGTCGTTTTCCCAATTTGAGGGACTTCATGAGTGCACTAATTTCTTATCATGACACCTATCTTGAGAAGATGTTCCATATAACTCCCATCTTTAAATTTTTGGTGTAACCTCTCCATTCAATGCCCTCTCACACATTTTTCCAACTATCCTAGGGAATAAATAATATTGCTACCCTCATTTTGGCATCCCATTTTACACAATCCATAGTTTTTGGAAATTATACATTATTTATCATCTACATGGATAATTATAATAATTTCAATACATGGTATTTGCAAGGTAAGTAGCACACCTAATTCTAACATGGTGATGTGAAACATCTAAGCACCATGGAAGGAAATGAAAGACCTTTTTTTGGATAAAATTTTTGTTCTATCCCCAAACTTATATCAACCCTTTAATCCCTAAAATCTCCCAAATCCCAAGATGGATTGAAGATCAATCTCTTTTTGATGTTTTTGATCTTCCTTTTACTTGAACTAGATCGAAGAAGGTAGGATCTAAGCTATAGAGAAGCAAATGAAACAATAAAGAAATAGGAAAATTAATTATTTTGAAAATACTTTCTACTATTTGAATAGTTAAGGGTAATATTTTATAAATAGTTTGAAGTCTATTTTAAAAATAAAGAAAAGATAAAAAAATTGGATTTTATTTGTTAGAAGAGATCAAAATTAGGATTGATCATTTTATAAAAATTTTGTCTAGTGAGGACACTACCAAAAATATGTTGGATTCTAGGTTCAATCATATAAGCCACATTTAAACATTGAGGAATATCTAAACCAAACATAAGGTGGATTTTAATAATGTAGTTAAGGTGATAGGTCCAAATAATAGGTTGAATGAGTCCTAGAACATAATACTAGAATGTATGCTAAACTAAGTACTCAGCATAGAGAACAAATTAATTTTCATTCCTTAGCTACTATTTTCATTAGCCTTATGAGGACTTATCATATGCTTATGGGTATGTGCAAGATCATGATGGGCCAAAAAATGGCAATATGTAAGTGATATGATGACCCATGTGGTTGACAAAATTTGTTTTACCCAAAATTGATGAAATGAATAGGGTTTTTAAAGGAGATTTTCAGCTTTCCACTAATATAAATTATACTTTTCTTTGAATTTAATAAATAATTATTATTCATTTTATATTTAAATTATGACTGAAGTCCTGATTGATAGGTTGATTGAAAAACATCTATAGCTTTCAAATGATATCACCTTTTTTGAATCCGAAACATGATTCACATTCTATGCTTCACATAATATAGGATTAAAAAAAATAAAATTGAATTTCATGAAGTTTTGACCAAGTTAAGGTTGTCAAATATACGAGTTTTTATATTTTTCAAAAGTTATAATAAAAAATTCATAATTAATTATTTACTTCGAAACAAATTACAAAAAAATATGCATCACATCAGGACATGAGTCTTCTACTTATATATAAAATAGTATAAAAAAATATTATCATTTTACTGTGGTTAGGGTGGTTAGACAAACACCTACTTCTCATTTTTTCCCTCAAATTTGAGTACCACTGCATTGAAATTTCAAATTTTCATCAAATAGATTTTTTTATTTTTTAAATAAACCTAGTAATTTAGAAACTACATTCAATTTTCTACAGATTCTATTCTTACATATTTTTGAATTAATATAGATAACTTATTGAATTTTTTACGTCAAGTTTTCTAACTCTGATTTTTTTGAATTTTATTGCTTCTTAAGGGCCTGTTTTTTTCATGATGATCCTACACATACCCTTATCTTATTTGAATATCTTATCACCATATGAGCCTATAGCTTTTATCATACTTATAGAGCTATCTTATCATATTTCCTATATTAGGGGTGATCATATTTACATGATATTTTATGATCACATGCTACTTATTTGTACATATTGTAGACATCTAAAAAATATTAATAATTCTAATTGTTGCAAGGTGTGCACCCTTGGTCTCCTTGTGTTGTGTAGCACAAAACTTGGGTTCGTGGAATAGCTTAACTTCCTTCCACAGATACATTAACTCTAGCGGTTGTATTGGACATTAATAGGTTGATCTTTTGGTGCAATGACAATCGTTTGTGCAACAATTGGTATCAAATCTTGGGTCACATGTTTGAATCCCTTGCTTTTGCTGGGGGATTGTTGTGAGGTGTGCGCACTTTTTCTCCTTGTGTTGTGTAGCGCAACGCTTGCATTTGTGACATTTCTTAATCGCCTCCCATGGATTTATTAACTCTGGTGGTTGTATCAGACATTAATAGGTCGATCTTTTGGTGCATCGACAACCATTTGTGCAACACTAACATCACCATCACTTAACCAATTTTTAATTAATTAAATAAATTACATTAAATTAAATTAAATTATGTAACTATTTACCCATTTTCCTAAGTCCTAAATAAATAAATTTAACACAATTTATTTATTCCCCTTCCCACTTCACATGATTTAATATATTTTATATATTAAATCCAACCTTTTAAACTCAAAGTTCAATAAAAAATAGAAATGTGGTTTTATCTCCACCTTTCATCTCATATTTGACTCCCTAAAATAAAATAATTATAAAATTACTTTTTCTACACCATCCCTCCTACAACTACCCAACCATTGATCTCTCATCTAATATTCACCATTGATCAATCCATTCCCAAGCCTGTAAATCTACCCATCCATGTACCATTTTCAAGGGTTCTCAATTTGAAAAGCATCATCATGTTTCTTGTATGAGCAACCAAATTCCTTCAAATGAACAAGATCATGGAGCACAATGACATTTGTGGTAAAATAAGAACTATTGACTAAAATGCATTTGTTTTATTTTATTCTTATTTTTGGTTTCTAAATCAATCTAAGGTGATAGCTAGGATTGAAATAGAGTATATTCTTGCATAGTTTTATTCTTCGTTTTCATTTCAATATTTTTTATTCACATTTATATTCCTATCCTTCAATTCCATTACTCTTTTAATTTTTTTACATGAGCCTTACCTAGCCTTCAATGTGAACCTTACTTTGTGCTTTCCCTATTTTGGGGCACCCTTATTCCTTTATACTCATATCTAATTTATGACCTTATGTGCTCATGTAATTTATATGATTAGATGATTACTATTCAATATTTATTATTGGTTTCTCACATGATGCCATTTATTACAATCATTGCATGATTTTACCTATCAAATGACGATGTGTGCTTACATGGTTATGTGATTCAATTACTTTACTTCTTTATCATGCATTGTTTTTACATCTCCTTAAATTTTTTGCATCTACTTGATGCAATCAATTGAAGAAGGAGCATATAATTCACCAACATTTTCATGTTAGATATTTTAGGTAATGACTTATTCTACATAGAGACTCACCACTATACCTAGATGGATCTTGTTCACATTACATGCCCAAAATTAAATGAGGTTCTATTGCATTACTTTAATCAAGAAAATCATATTTTCTATATTAAGTGGAGTAGAATCATATGGCTATACTGAATGTTCTATATAATATTGTTGCATCAAGTAAAGTACTCTTGTATCACTTTTCATACATACAAAATCTCTAATCCTTCTATATTTCTCTACTCATTTTTTAAGGAAAACTAAAACCACTTGTTATTTTTTATTTCTCCACTTGCATGATAATCTATCTATAGCATATATCTTTTCTACTTTGTAAGTCCCTATGGATTACTCATTCTAAGGAGAAGAACAAAAGAAGAATCCAATAATGGTGAATTAATTTACACAAAATAAATATCCTTTTTAAATGTTTGGATATTTACTTTTCATTTAAAGGCTAAGAATTTCCATATGCTTTGACATGTATGTTCATATTAAATTCACATTCACCTCAAATTGGGGGCTAAATATAATGGTGAAATTTGTATACCACCACTAATTCACTTATAGTTCTAGGGTATTTTGATGGAATATCTTAATTTAATGTAAAGTTTGGCTAATGATTCTATGCTTATACCGATCTAGTTTATATTCATTTATAACTATTTCAATGCACCCAACCTTATCCCCCTTATTTATGCATTCTCATATATTCACTAGTTACACATTTTTACTATCCTACATTCAAAGCCATGTCCACACCATTCATTTATTGCCTCAAAACTTATACATTTTTGTTCTAGGTCAATCTTGAGTGGCTTAAGGTTGATCCCAAACTCTTAAATTTTAAATACAAATTTCTAAGCTACGACCCTTTCCTAATAACCACTATGGGTTGAATTGGCACATGTTTTGTGTAAACCATTATTGTGTCTTGGTATTTTAAGACATTCAATATGCACTTATTATCATTTAAGATTTTGGGACAGCTATATTTAAGCCATTTATATGGTTGTGCATGTTGTATATGATATAACTTGATTATAGTGATCAAGAAATCTCCTTTAGAAGGTGTTTGTAATCACCACCTTGATACTTTGACACACAAAAGATGAAGATGAAGAGATCTGAACACAAAATTTTAGTCAAATTATTACCATAGGTCATAATTGACTCTGACCCATCAAAGCATTCACAATTGGATTCTATAAATTTTCAACATTTATTCTTCATCATTGTTCCCTAATTACATGTAAATTAATTTTATATGAATTGTTTAAATTTATTTGATTAGCCTAGATTATCTATGTAAAGTTGTAATGATGAAATTTTTATACTAATGGCATTTCCCATTTAGTATTTTTGTCCATTTTAAGAGAATGTCTTAATACATGTACACATTGAAAATTTCCATAATCTTGTGTGGAATCAAGCTTTTTCCCCCATGTTGCTACTCCTCCACTTTTACACATTCCCACATCCTTTATCCATACCTTATCAAAATTGATCCACATCCCCATGTATTCTTCATTTATTATGCCTATCTATTTACTAATCCATAAATTCTTATTAATTATTTCACCTTTTTTGTCTTGATGGTCAAAATATATCTATCTACTAGTTTGTTCATAACTTTTGAACCATAACTCGACTTTAACTCAAATTTTCTTCAATCCTACACTTTACTTTCCTTCTTAGAGCCATTGAACCAAATAAAAAAAGTATTCATGTAATTTATTGCTATATAGTTGTGCATTTAAAGATGTTTATTTGAGTTTGGTTGATCATCCATGTGCTTCTTATTCACATTTAGGGAAGAAGACACTTGAATTGATGTAATAAAACGAATCTAGATCTGCAAAAAAAAATTAGTGGAATGACTCAAGAGTGATTTCTTCTATTGTTTACTCATTTTAAGAGAGGGAGTTGACCTCTAGGGAAACATGTCCACTTCTAACAATAAGAGAAATCACTCAAGTTCATATTCTTGAATGTTATTGATTTTTAGATTAAAAAAATACTAGTGAAGATAATTCAAGTCAACCAAAATTATAATTATACATATTATTGTTTGATCATAGAGCTAAAAACCCTCACTATTACATTTATTTTGTAAAAATAACTATTAAAATTAATCTAATTTATTAAGTCTAAATAACATTGATTATATAAGGCAACACAAGTGGAAGAGGGTTGGATAACGCTAAGGAGAAAGAAAGATAAGTCCTCTAAGACTCCTTTTGACATGAATCTCTGCTCCCACAAGAGTAATTTTAAATGTAAATCCTGATTGTTCTTGTTTGGGGGCTGCTTTTTGGCTAGCTACTAGTTGTTTTGCGGCTTTGTAGCCTTTTTTTCCTTGGTTGTCTATGCTTTTTTGTCTTTATGTTTTGACAACCTTCCGGTTGAGGGTTCCAAATCCATTCAAAATCTATTTGTAAAGGGTTTCGGGGTCCCTTCAAAACCTATTTTTAATTTAATCAAAACCATTGATTGATCAAACTTATTTATAGTTAGTTAACTGTATATTTACTTAATCAACCTATTTATTTGTTTTTCTTCAGAAATCTGTATATTGTACTTTACAAGATGTTGGGAACTAAAAGAGGAGCACTCCAAAAACATGTAAAATGGGATAACAAAAAAAATTCCAAAAAAACATTCTTAAATACAAAAAGAAATTTAAAGCAACGAAACTTTTTATTTTAGAGTAAAATGATAGATGGTATCTGAGAAAGATTTGAAAATCCCTAGTTATGCAAGTTTCCTGTCAAAAATATTGTGCAAGGCGGTGATCATGCGCTCCTAGCTATTTTACTTTAATAAAAAGCATTGATTGATCAAACTAATTTACACTTAATTAACTATATATTTACTTAATCAACCTATTTATTTATTTTTCTTCAAAAATGTGTATATTGTGCTTTACAAGATGCTAGGAACTAAAAGAGGAGCACTCCAAAAACATGTAAAATGGGATTAAAAAAAATTCAAAAAAACATTCTTAAATACAAAAAGAAATTAGAAGTAATGAAACTATGTATTTTAGAGTAAAATGATAGATGGTATCTGAGAAAGATTTGAAAATCCCTAGTTATGCAAGTTCCTTGCCAAAAATATTGTCCAGGGCAGTGATCATGTGCTCCTAGCTATTTGGATTGAATCTGTGTGCTGCTTTCTTATTTTGAGTTGTTTTTTTCCCTGCATTAATATTTATTTCTCTTTTCATCAACATACAGCTATGGTTTTTCAAATTTTGCTGATATAAAATGTTTCCTTTTAAACCCAAACTGAACTTGGTTGCCAAAATATAATCTACAGGAAAAGAAATATCAGGGAAGGATTTCATGTATTGCATTTCTAATATTTTTAATCTAGCAAGATTTTCAAGGTGTTTTTCGATATCAAAATTTTGTTCTGCCAATTTGCACAATAGGAGACAATAGGAAACTTCATATATCTACCTATGCATGAATAGAGTTACAACGCCAACATTAAAATATTAAGCTCTTGACCAGTTTCCGAGGAGCTATCTAGTGAGAGGACAAAAATAAGAAGCTTAAATATTAGTCGAAGTAGAAATTGGAGAAATCACCGAATAGCTCAGGATGTATAGATGCAAGCATTTCCCTCTACTTCACAACAATGATGATCCTCCTTGCGCTGAAAAGATTCTTCTGAATTCTAGATGAACTCATTAAACTATGAAGCATTTGGTTAGTAGATAGCCAATTTGATGAAGTGGAAGTAGACACTGATCCATATAGCACCAAAGCATTTGCGAGGGCAAGCGAATACCAACACCACTATCTATAAGCCAAATTCTATTAGCTCCACTCAATACACATCACAAAACGATATGACAAAAATGCACGAGCTTCTTTTCAATGGATTCCACGGGAGAGATTCAAAATTGAATTCAAATTTAACTATAACGGTGAATGTCACGTGAAGAGCCAGAGGAGAGACAAAGGAATGCAACGAAAAATAGTAGAAGAAATAGAACGTTTAGAGGGCCCACATCAGCCACCTAAGTGGTCAATGCTTAGAGTGTGTTGGTTAAGCCAACCTCTTTTTAGATGGCTCCAATAGTGATCATGCACAGTACCAGTGTTTTGGTCTGAAAAGGGAATAGATCAATAGATTTTGGTTGAAAAAGAAAACATGCCTGTAACTTGTACCAAGAACCTACATATGTTTTAATTCATCCCATGAAATATAGATTACCAAACTCTACCTCCCACCAATGTGCTTTATAAAAATGAAAAAAATAAATGGTATTCATACCTTCTTCTTCAACGCAACCCGTTTCTTTTATTACCTTTCTTGGTGCTAAACCTTTTTCTACTCCTCCTTTTTCCTTATCTTCAATGCAACTTGCCACTCTATTGGTGTCTTTAGAAGGAAACTCTACTACTATGAACTAATTTTGTACACCCAAAAAAATGTTATAATGATAATCTTGTGACTCATCATCCACCTTCTACAACAAGTAATCAAGTTCTTCTATCATGGAATCTTCACCTTCATCATTCTCAAACAAGGAATCATAAACAATCCCCAAATTGGCATTCAGATATTGCTTATCACTCTCACCTTTCTCCAACACATCTATCACTGCAACAACACCTTTATTCTCATCTAAGTAGTATAAAAATCAGAAATTACCTCATTACCTTTGGCTGCAACCTTTGTGTTAGCTGAAAATTTCTCATTCCTCTCTCCTTCATTCTTTTTCTCTAACTGTTTCAATATCACCAAAAAAATTCCAACCTTGCTACATACCTTTCCTCCTCTCTCATCCAATGGCTTCAACTTATGATGAACTCCATCCTTCATCAAACTATAAGTGTTCGCACATCCATCATGCACTACTTTCTTGTTAAACTACCATGTTCTACCCAACAACAAATGACAAACATCCATGTTCATACCATCACACAATACTTTATCAAAATAACTTCCAATCTTACATCTTACCATACATTGTTCATTTACCAACACTTTGTGATCATCCTTCAACCATGAGATCTTATGCGGATGCAGGTGCCTGTTTTTCTCCAACAGAAACTTTTCAACCATCTTTGTAGAAACAATGTTATTAATAAATTACCACCATCAATAATGACTTTACAAACTTTACCTTTTCATTTGCATCTTGTATGAAATAATAGCCTCCTCTTAATGGGTTCACTGTTTTCATTAATCAAAACTCTCCTCATCATTAAGGTTTCACCATCTTTCACTTCTTTGGAATGTGTTGAATATGCATCTTATCCATTTATGTTTGCTGCTCTATTCTGATTTATAGTTCTTCTTCTTGGTATTTAATTTTCATGAGGAGACTTGAAATGATTTTTCCCCTCTTCTCACATTTGAATCGCATTATTTTAAAATTTCCTCTCTCAAATCCCCTACCCGATCTTTCTCTTCCTCTAAAATTTTGATCATGAGGCTTGCTTGAGTTCTCACATCTTTCATCCTTGCTGCCCTTAATGTCTCTAATCTAATGTTCATCCTCTCTTTTCTACACATAAGCCATATCCCTTCCCTTTTTCTAACTCTCAAACCTCTTGTTCATCCTTTCTTCTATCTTCAATGCAATTTGATAAGCATCACCCATTGTACAACTCTAACAAGTGGCATCTCTTCTTGAATACTTGATCTGAACCCATTTATGTATCTTGCAACCCTTTTCTTGGTTGCCTCTGAATTTCCAATCCTAATAAGAACTCTGTGAAACTCTTCTATGTACTCCTTTACTGTCTTGCTTCCTTGCTTCAAGCTTTGCATATTTTTAAGCAATTCTAGCTCATAGTCTATTGGAATGAATTGCCTCTTAATTTTCTCTACCATTTCAGCCCATCTTTTAATCTTGTCTTTTCCTATTCTCCCTCTTTCCAACTGAATTTCTCTACACCAAATTGAAGCATGTCCCTTCAATTTTGTCTTGGAAAACCTTACTTAGTCTAGGTCTCCAACTTCCTCAAGTTCAAAATAATCTTCCATATCATTTATCTAGTATATCAATTATTTTGTATTCAAAATCCCATTAAAGGTAGGAACATCAATAATTTATTTTTTTCCCATTTTTGTTAAAACTCTCAATAATGGATCTCTTGCAACTACTGCAACATCCTCTCTTTGCTCATTATTTAAACTAGCATTCTTTGTGTTCTCATCTTCTTCATCATCACTTTATGGGTCTATCATTCTTGCAAATCCTCTCCTTATCTCATTTTTCAAAGCTTAAACTTTCCTTCTTAAGGCTCTAAAATTGTCATCTCTTCCAAAATTATCTTGTCTTCCTCTTCCTCTACCATGATGGGCTCATCTCCCATCCATTTTTTCCAATACCCACAAGATAGTCCTAGTGCAACTATCTCTCTTCAGTGATCTATTACACAATCAAGATCTTGTTTCTCTGATACCAATAATGTAGAAAGAGCTTGACACACTCAAAACCCTCTCTAAAAATCAATTACAAGCTCACAAATTCCTCTTCTAAAATTCTCACAACATAGCTCAAATAGAAATAAAATTTTACAAATAAATTTTTGAAACTTGCTTGCACAAGGAACCAATGATATGCATTATTAATAAACTCATATTACAATGAAATTTAAGTCACTAATGGACTAACATACAAAAAATTATCTCCTTGCATACAATACATATGCAAATTAAATTCATTCACAACAAAACTATTCTCAGACACATGATCATTTTCAAACAAAACCATATCCGAACACTTCTATTTCACCTACAACTCTTACAAATTCAATCCAACTATTTTGGAATCATCATGGTCTGTTTCAAATCAGTCCCAACTTGCAACAACACACAAAAAAAACCCTCACAAATAATTCTATGTCTTCCTCTTTCTCTCTCCCCCCAATTCTTCTTCCACAATTCTTCAATGAAAAGTGTTTTTTTTTTCTAGTTTCTTCTCACACCCTGTCATGAAATTAATTTCTCATGCTTTATTTGGGCCTCTCCAATATGGCACGACCCATGATGTTTCTACACATGAAAACCTCAAAAAAAAATTTAAAAATTATTTAAAACACATTTAAAATCCATTCACAACAACCCTCTCAAGTTAGGAAATTCAATTTTTTTATTCTCTTTTTTTGACTCTTGAAAAAAGGAAAAATCCATGGAAAGTTTTGGGAATACATTTCCCACTCCCTAATTTTTAGGGATCAAAATTTAATGTTTTTGAAACTCCCTTATCCATTTTTAATGCCTTGTAGTGTTTTTTTATTTATTTTGAAATTTTAAATGTTTTATTCTTCTTTCTATTTTTTCACCCTATAAGGAGATTTGTCAAAGTTGCACAAGAAGTTAATTTATCTAAAGATAAATATCTAGCCATCCTCAACATGTAATCCAAGCCAAAAATATAAAATAACATTACTCTAAAATTTTAAAAAATATATTGAAATAGGATTGCCACTAGGCCATGGATGCTCCCGCATCATTATTTGTCAACTCTATTAATATTGTGCAATAGAGCTCCAGTCTTTGGGTTTGCACTAGTTTTTGAATGAAGTTTCCACATTTTACTTCTATAAATTTTTTTTGGGTATCAGTAGTATCTATTTCCAAAATTTCGTCATGTTTTAGCTCGGTGTTTGAGAGATATAAGTAACAGAATTTTGACCTAGTAAATTATAGTAATTTCATATATAGTGCATATGATTAGGAGAGTCCGCACTTCTCCATAAATAGGTTTGTGAATTTGTAGATTTAAGGAGATTTTAAGAGATTGAAATAGTGTTTTAATTCCAGTTGGTATTGAATTTTCAGATCTGTGTGTTCGAATATGGATACACAATTGAAGAATTTTTGCACTACATCTATTATGGTGCTGACCTAATAGATGTGAAGATATGTGAAGGATAAATAAGTATTTTGGAGTTATGTGGGATCTATTTTTGATTCATTCTAACCTATTTTAAATTTTTTTAAGGATTTGAATCTTGGTGTGAGGCGTGTATGGAAGGATTTGAGCCGAAAATTTATATCTTATATATTATTTATGTTACATATAATTAGGTAAACCTAATTGATGTTATACTTGAAGCAGATATATATGCTAGATCATTTTTAGTGTTTTGTTGAATGTAAGACTTGTAAGTGATGCAAATGATACAAATTAAGAAGACCCATTATGAATTTAACTTGTGAATATTGAATAGAATATTAGAGTGATGTGAATGCAAAGGAAAGTAGGGTGTTAGATCAAAATTATATGAAGTGTGTAAAATCAATTTATTGAGCTTCATTGGAACTGTATCTCATGCATAAGTTAGATACAGTTATATTGGTTCAATCTAGGCTATGAGCCACAAAATCTCTTCTATCCCACTCTCTTAGTGCGAAGTGAGTCCACTTGGACAATGAGTCCACCTATAGTGAGCACTTTTGTAAATATATTATAATTGGTTACAATTTATTGTGAGCTAATCATCACCATGGTTTTTACCATTTTTGGTTTTCCATGTAAAAATATGTGTTCATGTGTTATGTGATGTTGTTGTATGTTTCATTGTTTCTTTCATTATTGTGGTTGAATATGATTTAGTGATTAGATTTTTAAATTTTTGAATGGTTTAAAAGAATACTAATGTATCCCTCTCCCAACATTCCAAGTGTTCAACAATTGGTATCAAGGATTGGCACCTTACAAGAAGATTAATTGCTTGGAGGTTGAACACATGGATCTTAGAAGACTACCCACTCCTCTAGAAGAGATTCTTATTTTAGGATTCATAGAAGAAGATTGCACACTTGATGAAGATGGAAAACTCAAAGCTATTCTTGAAGATCTAGAGAAGATTGAAGGTGAAAACAAATATTTGAAATAAATTTTCGAAGAAGCAAATGAATGCATAAGAAAATTGAGAGAGAAAATCATGAAATTCAGAGAAAGAAATAAAGAAGTTAATGAACAATTGAAGCTTGGAAAATGAAACCATTACTGGTCTAAAATTTCAAGTTGAATAAAAGAAAAGAGTTGAAGAATGATTGAATGCAATGTTAAAAATAAATCCGAAGAATTTACAAGGCTTGAACAAGAAGTGGTAAATCAAAGATCACATCTAGAGAAAGAAAAGAATCATGAAGAAAAATTCAAGACGAGTTCTATTAAGCTTAATGAAAAGATTACAATTGAGAAAGGCTCTAATGAAAAATAAGTTTTAGGATTTGAAAAGGGTGAAAACTCAAATGTAGAAAATGAGATCAATAAACCAAAGAAGACTAAAGATAAGAAGAACAATGGAAAGAAAATCCAAAATCCAAATATTGAAGCTAGAAAATCACTAGTTAGATAACCAACTGCACAAAGGTACCCATATTTTAATCATTTCTATTATTCTTGCAATAAATTTGGACATAAGAAAATTAAATGTAGAAGTAGAATGAATCAGAATGTTCCATCCTTTTCTAGCCAATGCTTTACATGTAAGAAATTTTGTCATAGAGCTCATGAGTGCAGAAGTCAAACAATGAATGGTTAGAACAATGGTAGAATGATTAATAATTTAAAGGCTACTTTTATACATGCTATTGATTTGGGCATAAACCTAATTGATGTAAATCTAAAATGAGTGAAAGGAATATTGGTCAGAATAATGTCATATGTTACAATTACAATAGGCTTGGACACATTTATAAGTTTTGCAAAAGTATAAATATGAGGAAGGATAATCCAATAAAGAGGAATGAACCACTCCAAAATATTAATCCCATAGAAACAAAGAAGGATATGGATAATATTTGGAGAAAGATGGAAGAGACAAAAGTTAAGGATTAACTTGTACCACCATCTGATGTAGATGTTTCATCTATAAACTAAGCTGAGAGCTTTGGATCAAGGGGATATTTAATGAAAATATTTTGTCCCTTACCAAAAAATAGGTGTTGATGCCTCAACATAGAGATATGTGATGTATACCAACATGCTTGATCTATTGGTGAAGATTGCAGAAGAAAATATGATAATTCAAAAGTTTGCAGAGCATAATAATTTGACCATGCATACAAATAAAGGGTTGCTATCTTTATTGTTTGAAGTGTTTAATACAAAATTAGGTAAGGTTTGAAGTGCCATAAAGTGATCACTTAGGAAAATTCATTTACAAAATCATTTGAGAAGGATTAGAGTAGCGAAGAAATGATTTGATAGTGATCAAAGGTAATTTTTGATTTGGTGTGTGCAAACCCTAATAAAAAATGAAGTAAAGGTATTTACAATCTTTTTTATTCCCTAGTTTCATAGAAATGTTTTATGAAAAAAAAATTGAATTCATTTTCAATGGCTACACCAAGGGTTATTAAGGTTTTTTATCTAGCCCACAAGCTAGATTCAATAAATACCTTATAAAATTCGTAGAAGATGACCTGTTAGGTTATTTTTGCTTGTTTCGTATGGGTTTTTTTTTATAGAGGGTATAAGGATTTACATTCATGGAAAAATTAAAGAATATGATCATAGTTAGCTAGGGGATTTATGGGTAAATGAGCTTACTAGAGAATACTTATCCCTAAAACCAAAATTCTAAAACCTAGTCACAAAGAAGCTTGATGTATGGCAGTGGCTTTCAAATTTTTGTTTTGATCATAAATGGTTTAGGATTGCACTAAGAAAAATTCATGATAATTTTATTTGGACTGACATGGCTAGATTGATAATAAAGGAGGTGATAAGAGAGGTTACAATTCTATGCTCCACTAGACCTGTTCCTATTTTGAAATCAATCAATAATGAGGTTGAAATGGAACTCACAAGTGCAAGTTATGATAAGAGAGCTTTAGCTGTAAATCTCATTAGAAATCTAGCTATGAGATATGCAAAAATGATGATTGGTTATGAAATTCATTTCATAAATTGAGAAATCTTTGTATTTTCCAATGTAATCAATGTGGCATGTGACTATAATCTTTGTGAGTTGTTAAGAAAAAAATTGATGGAGAATTTGAAGCAAGCAAAGGAGAAGAAGTGTGCATTTAATTATGGAACCCTATTTATGTGTTTACTTTTCTACTTCCTAAAGCAACTTCTTGTGACTCAAAGTGTGACATAGCTGAAAGATAGACCCATTTCTCATCAAATCAAAGATTATATGAGTGGAATTGGTGATGGGGAGGCAAAAAATGAGGCACTTTCTAATTTCTATGTAGTTTTTTAGAAGAGGGTGCATGAAAGGGAAATAATCCCTAGGAAAATTGTTGAAAAATATTGAAATGATATCACTTTCCTAGTATCAATAGATGATGTATAATGGAAGTAGTACAACCAAGGATAGTGTGGATTCTTGGCTTGGGATATGAGATCAATGAACAAGAAATTAGTAGTTTCTTCAATATTTTATTGAAGACTCCTACATATACACTTAAGAAAAGGTATGGAACCTATGAAGGAAAATATTTGGAAGTGCACATGGACACATAGGAAACAAATAATAAAGAAAAAATTTTGGGAAGATGGTTGAAAAGTATGTGGAGGAAATGGGCATCTCAAGGAAACAAGTTTAGTATGCAAGAGAAAAGGCTAAGGGATAATCAAGTGTTATAGAAGGTTCAATAAGCATAAGAATAATTTATAGGATATCTACCATCCCTCTTGCTATCAAAAATTCTATAGGGACTATGCCCTCTATTAGAGAAAAGAAGAAAACAATTTCTAGTCCTTTGGTTAATGAGAAACCCTCTCTGGTTGTGTAGACTACAAGAGATGAGAAGAAGAAAACCACTACAACAACACCACTTGCAAATATTTCCAAGAAGAGACAAAAGAAAAAGGATTTTAGATAAAAAATACAAGTATGAATTTAGAAGAAGAAGAAGAGAAAGAAGGACCACATTTGGTCTATAAAAGGGGAAGTGAAGCTTCACAAGGTGAAGCTAGTGTCAAAAGAAAGTGATTTGATGTTATTGACATTGACAACAAAGAAGAGATAGAGGAAGAAAGTAAAATAAAATTATTTTAGATGAGAAATAAGGAGAAAAAAGCCACCAAGAAGATGTCATCAGAGAATAAGAGAACAAAACAATCCACCAGAAAACTCAAGATGGGAGAAAAGAGAAAAAAAATATAGCTAATAAGACCTCACTCTTCGATGAAATTAGAAGCATTGTTCAATAAAATTTTGTAGTATAAGATGTTTGGGGAGACTAAAACCCTATATAGTGAAGTAAATAAGGTAGACAAGTCCACCGTTGTTGAGGCTAAAATTAAGTAAATAATTGTCTTAGAAGTTGATATGAAAAATATTAAAAAGAAAATTCCTACGGAGCTTTGGAATGTATTGGTGAAGAGAAGACATGAAGTAATTGATGAAGAAGTAAAGATAAATGAATACACATTGGATAAATTTGGTACTCCTATGGCTAAGGAAAACAAAGCCACACTGGCTGAGTTATGCTGGACACAAAATTCAAAGTGAAGGAAAGGGTAACTATCCTTATGGGTAGAGACAAGAATGAATTTGAGAAGTGTA
>CM021101.1:44238789-44280245 GCA_007115665.2 Sequoiadendron giganteum
TCATTTACACTATTTTCCTTGGTCTTGTCCTTTTTCGCTCTTCCCAAGTTGGTCCTATTGTAGGGCCTAGGGTCTCCATTTTCTCTCTACCCATTGTATAGCTTGAAGTCTTGTATGTCAAGGTGTCATAGACTCCTTCCAGTTGGGCAGTAGACTCCATTTTATGAGAATGAATGGTCAATGAAGAATTAGAGTTTGAAACTACTCCCATTAAATCTAGATATTTTCCTATGGGTTTTGATTCTATTGAATGTTCCTTGAAATAAGAAACTTCATCATTATCTTGAATCAAAGTAATCCATGCCTTCAAATCCTCTAAATTGAAACTCTATGCAATGATCCCATAAATGCATCAACTTTGTTATCTCTATTCAACAATGTTGTCTTAATATTACTTCAAACCTGACCTGTCATGACTATCATTCCTTTCATAAATTCAATGTGTTGGTTATCATTCATCTCACAAAATTCATCCTTTCGGCCCTGTGGCTAAATGGATGTATTACTAAGGCCAAGTATTTTTGTTTTAAAACTTTAATTTTTTTTCTTTTGACTCTCTAACCTGTAATATAGGAAGACACTCTCCTCCTAAACTTGAACCTAAACTCACTCCACCCCATGATATTTAGAACAATTTTTCATTTCCATGGAGGACTTCACATCATATTTTAGAAAGCTCATAATTTAACACTTGTTTGAGGAGTCCATTTGACCTATGTGAATTCCATCACAAATCAACATTACCTTGAAAAGTAATACCATCTCCACCAAAGTCTTCAACATAGAAGGAGGCAACATTTTGAATGCTTCCAACATTTTTTTTAACTTGACTAGCTTCCTCATATATCACACCTTTGCATATCTCCCTTCCTTAACATGGCAACGTCCTCCTTGGTATTGACTAGTTCATTCATGAATATGGAAAACTGTGTCATCTAGGCATAAAATCTCATATTATTTAACATTAATTGTCATTGTATTTGTAGGTCTCAATTTCATTAGAAGACACACAAAACAAACAATGGATAAATAGTGGCCAATGAAACATCCAAAGTGTTTGAGATGGTGTTTTCAAATATCTTTATAGAAGGTCATGGATCAGAGGTCATCAGAGCACATTCGTCTATAGCCATACCCTTTTTAGAGGCTAGGCTTAACCGGAACACTCTAAGCATTGACTACTTAGACTATTCTGGTGGGCCCACCTAAGTTGTTCTATTCCCCTACCCATTTCCATTCCAAGAAATACTTTCTGTTACAGGGTAGACACTCGTTATTATAGCTAATGCTTAGTAGTTCCCGCGCATAAAGAAAACCGACCTCAAATCTGAAACACTATTCCCGTCGGTAAATAAAACCAAACTCAAATCTCAAACATTGTTCCCGCACAACTGCATAAGTTTAGTGGATGCCATAATGTGTCTTGATGGAGTTGCTCTATTTCACTGTATGCAACAAACAGGTCTCCAACTGATCATTATACATTTTCCAGCATATTCTCAGCTGGTGTTAAAATGGAAACATTGGAAATAGTCTGGTAGGAATTCTTTTAAAATGTGGAGGAATAGACAAGGATTATGAGTTGTTTAACCGAATGCATCAAAGAAATGTAGTCTCATGGAATGTAATGATTGCAAGATATGTACAAAACAGTTTTTTTGAAAAAGGCTTTAGAAGCCCTTCATTTCAAGAAAATGCAATTGGCAAGTGCAAAGCCAACCTCTTCAATCTTTAGCGGCATCTTCCCAGCTTGCAAAAAAATGAGAGCTTTGGAGCAGCGTATGGGCATACATCAAAGCATAAAAGATAGAGGAATTTTGTGATATGTTGCAGTTTCTACTACTCTGATAAACATGCATGTAAAAAGTAAAGTATAGAACAAGGAGCATGAACTATTTGACAAAATTCCTCAAAGAAATGTGGTCTCGTAGAAATGTGATTAGATTAAAATCAGGTAACTAACAACACTGTAAATGGAAAATGCAATCTCAATTTACGTTATAAAATTAGGGAGCAAAAAACTTCCTTCAAAAACACACTTCTTGTGAGGATGCCAAAACATGCAGCAAATTCCCTTGCTTTGCTGACCCGCAAAAAAGTTATGCTGTTTTCACTACTTCATGACCTTGCAATCACATGAAATAGAGCCAACCCCATAGCAAAAAATAGGGTAATGCCTCAAAAAATATTCAACAGACCAGACCCAAAAATTCTTTCTTGAGAAAGTATTCCAAGATAGACAGTCATCTGTATGAGTACAATGTTAATGACTGACATGACCCTGAATCTAGAAAGCAAGAATTATGCCATCTCAGAGCTTTGGCTCTCCATTTTCTTAATTTCTTTGCCTGAATTTTTTTTCCTTCTCTTTTTCCAAGATATGAATTATTTGCTTTGAAGCTGCAGTGGAAACTAGGAAAACATTGATTTGTGAATTGAAAGAGGACAAAATTATTATTCTTAAATGTGGGTCATTGCACATAGAGGCAGGCCCATTGGATGCTTCTTCTTCCTTTCCATTTCTCTATTAGATATCGAGTGGGTAGTAAGAAGAAGTTTCTATCCACGTAAAAAAAATTCAAACTTAAAAATTATGTTCAACATGGCAAGCTTGTTGACCTAGTTTTCATATAAATTTGGTTTGCTTGACTTGGTTTAATTTTAATAGCTTTTTTGCTTTCATTGGTTAGATTTTAGCACACCATTGTTGCTCTAGCTTCTTTTGAAAAGCTTCATTGACAGTGATATCAAAAAAATTGTTATATATTCAACCTTCCATGATGATTCCCTGACAATGATATAAAAAACATTGTTATATATTCAACCTTCCATGATGAAGATCATTGTCAGTTTGGAGATGGCATTGACCTTTTGAATACAATTTTTTTTTTTTTTAATTTCAATCAAAAGAGGTACTTTGAACTATTGAAATGATACTCCATGCATTATATTTATATGTTTTGTTAATATATTTTTCAACATATTGAGGATTGTTACTTTCAAAATAATTATTTTTATTTATTGGAAATATAATAGCATCATTGATAAGGGTTTGGTCTTTAAATATATATTTATTCATTTTATTTTTTACTTTTTTTACATATAAGACTAGCAAGATTTATTTTTGGAAATAAATGTTGAAAACTAGAAAGGAGATGGCAATTAAGTATCATATATATGTATAAGCCTCAATGATTGAATAGATGTCAAGATGGGTACCCTATATATAGGGGTTGAGATACCATGGGTGATGCTTTGGTGGAGATGTAGCAAACATGTATAGTATAGATATTGTTATTTCTCCACACTACATAATGAAACTAACCAGAATTGGAATCCAAAGTTTATTGCACTTTCTCATAGATGTAGGTTCTTAATAGGTCTCTTTTTTATTTTAGTTTAAATGTAATATATTAATTTTTTTCATAATATATTTTATAGGGTATGCTTCAATTTTTATTGTAGCTTCCTCACATATTATTATAGTGAAGAAAAATTTGCATTTATCTAATGTACAAAATTCATTCATTTGTTGTTAAGTAGAGGAAAATAATTATTTTGTTTCTACAAAATGTGTACAAAGAGTGGAAAGACTTTTCTATTGGAGAAAGTTTAGTCACTTTCCATGGAATAAGCTATTGATTAGGCATGATTTTTTCTATTAATAGCTAGGATTATATGTTGAATTTATGTTGGTTTATAACAAATGGGGTGATCAATTTCTATGGAATAAGCTTTCAAACATGCATGAACCTCTTTGCTAACAACTAGGGATTGATACAAAATTATTCTTTGTTCATTATCTATATCTATATATGAAATCAAGGATGTCTTCCTTTTTTTTTTTGTCTCAAGCTTTTCCACTTATATCCTCTTCCTTTAAGCAAAAGTATTGAAACCAAGATCACCCTTTAGAATGATAAAAATGGTAATTAATTTTTGTGGAATGGAATTTGTACAAGAAAATTTTTCTCTACCAATATCTAGGTTTGGATAATGAATTTATGTTGTATTATAATGAATATGGGCCTCTTTTGAAGCATATAATAATTCTTGAACACATTATGTTGTAAATTATAGGGGTTGATAAGGTTAACGTGTCATTTCCCTTGAGATGAAAAGATTGTATTCTCAAATCACATTCTGTAGGAGTTGAGAAAATACAACACCACAAACCCCAAAGATCACCTGCATGCAAATAACCTATCACAAAAGAAGAGATGGAGACAAACAAGCAAGGGTTCTTTGAAAACTAAAAATGTATATATTAGAAAGAATGAGAGAATGAATTGATGTGATAATACAATGAGATCAATCCTTATAAAAGGAGATCGAGAAACCCTAAAGAAACCCTAATAGGAAAAACCCTAAAAGAAGCCCTAAAAGGAAAACATTTAATTATTAATATAATTATTAAATGTCACTTTATGCAAACTAAAGTGAAATCTTAAGAAGGGAATAAAGATAACGTAATCAACACAATTAAGTTAAAACCTTTACTCTAACACCCCCCCTTAAGATGAACAACAGTGTAGCTACAAACAAGTGCAAGAAAGCAAAGGTAACTACAATGCAAGAAGGAAAACATGGGCCCTGACAACTAGGCCAGATCAGGTATCCAAATAAAACCAAATCTCTATAAAGTGGAGAAATAGAGAAAACCTTATGGGAAAAATCTCTACTCCAAAAAATGATGCAGAAATCCAAGAAGAACATCACTAGAGTAGAAGAAGCTACAAACAACTGTCGAAAGATGACTGCTATGGTGTTGAAGAACGTCCATTGAAGATAGGATGATCAAGATCAAGAAGACAACAATCTGCATGAGTGCCCCATATGACACTACTCAAATCAGATGGAAAATAAAGGCAAACACCTAGAACGAAGATACAAATGGCACAAGAACCAATAGTCTGAAACACTGATAAACTGAGAATGGTAGATTCCTTCCAAGGTGAAACCAAAGAAGAATTAGCACAAATAGTATAATACACCCCCATAATGCTGAACTGGGAGAGCCTTACAGATCCACTGAAATGGTGTGTAACACCCTACAGTGCATGAAGGAGAAGATACAACATCTGAAATTGCACAAGAAAGCACCTGCAACTGAAAAAGTGGTGTGCAAAACAAAGCACACATGCATGAGGATGGAATCATATGGATCCACTATCGTCGTGGAGGGACACTCACCGGACAAAGGTGTGATGGAAAACAAAGAAAAACTACACAACCCCCCATGGCACCTTATAATAATAGTGCAAGTACAAAATATGGCACAACCTTATGTGCAAAATCCTCAAAATACATGTACAATAGTGTGGCACTTTATCTTAGTGTTTTACATAAAATATTTCTTACAAATGATGCTCAAAATGTCCAAAAAGGACAAAGCTGGAAATACATGAAAAACAGCCAAAAAACTGAATGTAGAATACACCCAGCCAGGATGAATGCCCAAGAGTGAGTGGGACCCCTGCTGGAGAGGATTGAGAGAAGAGAGAAATAGAACTTTAAGACTTGATATCTTTAGTGTTGCTAAAAGAAAGAAGAAAGAGAGAGAGATATGATGTACCCCAGTCCCAGTACCATGGAGAAAAAAATAGCTCAAAGGGGAAAAAAATTCAATGCATTATAGGATTTGATGAGTCATATAGTTTTGTAAAATGGAAATCTAAATTTGGTAGCCAGAGCAGTATCACCACAAAGCATGAAATGGGACTTGTTTAAGAATTGGTGGGGAGGCAGACTTACCACACTTTCTATTCAAGACACAGGTTATATCTAGGAATTGCACTACATAGGAGCCAATACCATGGGACCCTAGATGCAGAATACAGTGCAACCTGTAGAGTGCCTCCCTAGGCCTTAACAAGCCTTTAAAAGGCTTTAAAAAACTTTTGGCCCTTTCTTTTTATTTGATAAAAAAAATCAAAATAACATTACAAAATATTTTTATCAAAAAATGCAAACAAAAAAATGCCGAAAAAAATATTTTTTTTACTCGGAATTTTTCTCTGATCTGTGCCCAGATGACATCCATACGACAGTACTTGCAAAAAAAATTAGCTCCAAAATTTGACTTTGTCCAAAATGGACGAATGAACAGTTGATTTAGGGGTTTTGGACCACTACAGACGCAATGGCAAGGTCTGTTTGGGCTCAAAAAACTTTGAAATTGCAGGTATGCCCTGGATCAAAATAATAAACCCCAAACCCTTGAAGCTCCAAAAATCTTCAAAACAAGAACAGGAAGCAGCAGGTCTGGAGCTCTGATACCAGATAGGAGTTGAGAAAATACAACACCACAAACCCCGAAGATCACCTGCATGCAAATAACCTATAACAAAAGAAGAGATGGAGACAAACAAGCAAGGGTTCTCTGAAACCTAAAAATGTATATATCAGAGAGAATGAGAGAATGAATTGATTTGATAATACAATGAGATCAATCCTTATAAAAGGAGATCGAGAAACCCTAAAGAAACCCTAATAGGAAAAACCCTAAAAGAAGCCCTAAAAGGAAAACATTTGTAGAACTTGAGAAAATACAACTCCACAAACCTTGAAGATCACTTGCATGCAAATAACCTATCACAAAAGAAGAGATGGAGACAAACAAGCAAGGGTTCTCTGAAAACTAAAATTGTATATATCAGAGAGAATAAGAGAATGAATTGATGTGGTAATACAATGAGATCAATCCTTATAAAAGGAGATCAAGAAGCCCTAAAGAAACCCTAATAGGAAAAACCCTAAAAGAAGCCCTAAAAGGAAAATATTTAATAATTAATATAATTATTAAATGTCACTTTATGCAAACTAAAGCGAAATTTTAAGAAGGGAATAAAGGTAACTTAATCAACACAATTAAGTTAAAACCTTTACTCTAACACATTCATTTTGATAAAACCATAAAATTAAAATTCTAATCACCATCATTTTTCCTTCTTGTATCGATCTTAGATATCTAAAATGGGAAATATAGAGTTTTGAATCTAGGCATGAATTTCCCTATTTTATAAATAAAATGCAAGTCAACAAGCAGTGAAATCAAAACCCCAATTCAAAAAAGACGCATAGGCTCACCTAAGAGTGGCTGGTGTGCCTACAAGATATCCTTCAAATGGGTCACATTGGCATTAACAATAGATAGGGTTAACAACTATAATTTTGAAATTATTGGATTGTAACAAAATGTGATAGTTTTTTTTTATATGAACATCACATTTTATTATTAGAATAAGTGTATTTTAGAGTGTATCGATTGCATGAATTTTATCTCTTTGAAAGTGGGCATATTTTTAAGTCTAATTGCAATGGTAACAATGACCATGAGGTGAGATTCTATATTGGAATAAGTAGTGGTTTTTAAAGCTATCCAACAATGAATAGTCATGTCACATCACTAGTCAACATGCATATAGTGCTCAAGATAACTTAAGCCTAGTAGGAATGGGATAATCCCTAAATTATTTAACCATTGTGCTAGTCACTTGTTTATTCATGAGGAATTTCAATAATATGAATTATTTTCTTCCCATTATTTATCATGTAAGTAATTATTTTTAAATTTACCTTTCATTATATATCCAAAAACTTTCTATCACCTAAAATTAATTATTTTAATCTACAAGAAGTTAGGAATCTCATCCAATCTTGAAAATTTGGGATATTAGTTTCAACAATTTTCTAATGAGAGTTAGAAAATGTGTTTGCCTCCAAACTTTAAGGTGAAGAGCAATATTCACAAAAATACACTTGTATTTAGTTCAATTAGGAGATATGAAGAAACATACAATGGAAGAATCAAGACATCAATGGATCTCCTTCAAGTCAAATTCCAGTGTGGTTAGGGAATAACCATCTTCCTACTATTTATTCTATCCCTTTCTCCAATTCCTTTGGGAATCTAGTAGTTTTCTAGACATGAACATGATTATAAATTGGTTGCCACCATTCATTAAATTTTATGTCCAAATCTCATGCAAACATATTATTATGTAGGAAATTAAATGAACAATAGATTGGAATTTCTATCTTAGGTTTCCTTAAAGAAATTTTTAGAGGATTAAGAGCTAAAAAGGTCAATTATACCTTAATTAGGTATTACTAATATAAAAATTTTCTCCAACTTGTTCCCTCTTAAAAAAATTCATAAAATGTATGTTATATTTTTATTATCAATTTACTTGTTATATGAAGTTATACAATTGATGAGCTCATATCCTTTAGGGAGGATTTGATCAAATAAGTTATTTATTGTAGATTTTATTACTATCATAACCTAATTTGAAAATAAAATAAAAATAAATAAATCATAATAATATATATACATCTTACCTTTTCATTTTGAGTTTACTTGGTATATATGAAGTTATTTATTCTAACTTCATTATGTAATTGGGATTATGCCACTGATGGATCAACTTCCATACTATATGCCAATTAGTCTTCAATTTTCCCATAAAACATATATGAAAATTTTGAAAGAAATAAGTTTGAAAGTAGTGTATCCTTGGTTTGTCAACTAACAGATGACTCCAAATACTTTTAGGTACTTATCTATCATATTTCATAGTATAAATTTGGATTTATTAGAATTATGAATTATATGTTTAATAGAAATTTTCATAACACATTTTTCTTATTATTTTTGTTAAAGCATGAGAAATAACATGGAGAGATTGCTCAACTAGGAGAAATTTATGTGAGATACAACCTTAGAAAAATTAGGGAGGAGGATTTATATCATATGAGGATTCTTATTGAACTAAATATAAAAGAATTGAACAAGGAGCATTTGTTTTAGGGTCATTATATATAACAACTAGTTGTAAGAGGTTGTATTTCAATTTCATGTATAGATCTATAGCTTGTATCTAGAGGGACATAGATGAGTTCAATATCACATCAAGGTACTAAAAATGATATAATGAAAATTCTTATTGAAGCAATACCTCTCTAAGATAGAAGAGAGAACAAACGCTTAATTTTTTTTTTTGTATTTCCTTTGAAAATTTTAGTATAGACCCAGAATATAATGGATGAAAAATTCACAACTATAGTGTTTGGAAAATTTGATTTTTAAGAAAATAAATTATTGCCCAATTTCATATAATCATTTGCATATACATGACAATTAACATTTTTAAGAATATCTAATTTTATTATCTTATATATATTTCAAAGTTATATTGTATCACTTACTTTTCATTGGATATCACATTGTAACAAAGAGGATCTACCACTCCAAAATCTCTAGGATAGGGAAGAATCTATAGGGGACGGATGGCTCTAGGTTACCTCAATGAAAAAAGCTCAAGTGACATGATGACAAATGAAAGAAAGACTAAACTATATTTTGGGGTTTTTTGGATGGAGGACTTCAAAAGTCAGGAAAATAGACCTTAGAGGTATTAGGAAATAGACTGATAGGCTCTTTGCTAGAGGACAAGAGCGCAAACCAAGGATGACAATGTGATGCACTAGCATTTTTGTGGCAAGATGGCATCTCATACAAACAAAAAGTAAAGCTTGTTTCTAGAAACAAATAGGACCTACTAACAACCTGAATGTTGAAATATAATGCTTTTAATAGAAAATAATAGAATACTAGAAGGAGACGGAACCACGAAGGACACCACCTTTGTGTAAGGCATGTCTACAAGCTATGAGAAAGGAGGAATATTAGGAAGAGAAGTAAGAAGGGGAGGCACCACAAAGGGAATGCACACTTGCACCCTTTTTGTGTGAGGTTCATTATGATCTACCAATGAAGTCAAACAAAGAACTAAGGTGATGGGAACTAAAGAAGAAGAAAAGATAGAAGGAGGAGAAAAAAAAGTAGGATCTAAACAAAAAAAGGAGTAGGAGAAGAAACAAAAACAATAGGCTCCTCCCCGTTCTTCTACAAGGCTATGTACTCCTCAGCCAAATCCTTTAGCCGACACTTATGCTCGTGCACAATCTGGCTACATCGGTTGTGGGCACTAGAAGATGTGGCCTAAAAAGAGCTTGGGGGGGCTCCTGCTCTGCCATAGGAGCATCCTTCGCAATTGTCATATGAAGGGGATGAAACAACATGTGAAGACAGACAAATCTAAACTATCTTGGGGTATGTGCAGGATCATCATGGAAAAAATAGGCGCTTAAGTGGCAATAAAATTCAAAGAATCTGAGTTAGGCAACTTGATGTAAAAATTTGAATAAGTTATCTATATTATTTTAAAAATATGTAAGAATAGAATATGTAGCAAATTGAATTTATTTTATAAACTACTAGGTTTATTTATTTATTTTTAAATCTATTTGCTGAAATTTTGAAATTTCAATGCAATAGTACTTAAATTTCAGGGAAAAAATAAGAAGTAGGTGTCTGTCTAACCACCCTAACCACAATAAAATTATAATATTTTTTAATAATATTTTAGATATAAGTAGGGGACTCATGTATGGATGTGATGCATATTTTTTTTAATTTTTTTCCAAGTAAATAATTAATTGTGATTTTTTTATTACAAATTTTAAAAAATATAAAAACTTGTATGTCTAACCACCTTAACTTGGTCAAAAATTCATGAAATTCAAATAATTTTATTTTAATCCTATATTATGCAAAGCATAGAATGTGACACATATTTTGGATTAAAAAAATGTGATACTGTTTGTAATTTATAGATGTTTTTCAATCAACCTATCAATCAGAACTTTAGTCATAATTCAAATAGAAAATGAATAATAATAATTTATTAAATTAAAAGTAAATCATAATTTATATTGGTGGAGAGTTGTGAATTTCCTTTAAAAACCCTTTTCATTTCATCAATTTTTGGTAAAAACAATTTGTCAACCACGTGGGTCATCATATCACTTAGATATTGCCACTTTTTGGCCCATCATGATCCTGCACATACCCCTTGATCACTTTAAGCTAATTTGAGTATGTAATTAAATAATATGCAAACATGATAATTGAACTATAGAACAAGGTTGAGAGGTATACTACAAATTATGTTAAAAGGTTAAAATAAAGCCCTTAAAATAAAATAAAATGTTTTCTTCATGGTAGTTTATGTAAATTGGTTACTATAATTAGGGAAAATCAGATATAAAACTAGAATAACAAGATATCAAAACCCTAACTAGAACAATAGAGTACAAGCAAGCATGAAAATCAAAATAACAAGCAAATGCAAACTGATCTCCAAGCTTGAATTGATTTATCTCCATTGCTCTTCTCCACCTGCAAGAGAATGCAATATTTTTGAAGGATTGAATGATTTGATATGTTGATTGATCATTTTTGTAGCATAATGATAATATGAAGATAATAGAAGAAAAATAGATAGATAGACTATAATATTGAGATAAATTTTGGCAGAGTGAGGATGCTACAAGAAGATCTCCAAATGTCTTGTGAAAGATTTGATTTATAGGAGAAGGTTGATTTGATTGAATGGCCAAGATTAAAAGTCAAATTTTTGATATGTATGGCTAGGATTAAAAGTTTATTTTAGTGCCTATGAGACACATTAAGTTGGTTATGACATGAGGCTAAAATTAGGATGTGAGGAAATAAGTGAGATTCTTTTATTTATTTTGGAAGAAAAGATGCTTATGATGCATAATGAATGGGGGTAAAAAATAGGATGTGAGTGGAAATCTCATAATTTAAATAATAAAATTATTTAAATTATTTATGCATGTGAAGAGTTTTAGTCATGTGACACATGTTGCAATGTGACAATAAGTGAGGGATTAATTAAAATATTTAATTTGAATTATTTTGAGACATGTGAAGGGGGGATTTATTTAATTAATTGGAAGGTGATTAAGTGGAATAAATGGGATAAATGGGATAATGTAATGACCTAGGGTAAAATATTTCAAAATGTCTTGCAAGGTCATGAATCGACTAGGTAATATTATGACATGGACAATTTTGAGTGTCTACAGTTACAACCAGTGGTGGGAGATCACTATCCTAGCTAAAGGAGATGCATAAGAATCAAATATTATGTAATATAATAGATTTGTTGGATAGTTTTCTATCAATTTCTACTCACATTCTCAAGACTATGTTAATTAGCACATCTGTAAATTTTCAATTTATGTTGTAGGTGTTTAGAAGTCGTTTTCCCAATTTGAGGGACTTCATGAGTGCACTAATTTCTTATCATGACACCTATCTTGAGAAGATGTTCCATATAACTCCCATCTTTAAATTTTTGGTGTAACCTCTCCATTCAATGCCCTCTCACACATTTTTCCAACTATCCTAGGGAATAAATAATATTGCTACCCTCATTTTGGCATCCCATTTTACACAATCCATAGTTTTTGGAAATTATACATTATTTATCATCTACATGGATAATTATAATAATTTCAATACATGGTATTTGCAAGGTAAGTAGCACACCTAATTCTAACATGGTGATGTGAAACATCTAAGCACCATGGAAGGAAATGAAAGACCTTTTTTTGGATAAAATTTTTGTTCTATCCCCAAACTTATATCAACCCTTTAATCCCTAAAATCTCCCAAATCCCAAGATGGATTGAAGATCAATCTCTTTTTGATGTTTTTGATCTTCCTTTTACTTGAACTAGATCGAAGAAGGTAGGATCTAAGCTATAGAGAAGCAAATGAAACAATAAAGAAATAGGAAAATTAATTATTTTGAAAATACTTTCTACTATTTGAATAGTTAAGGGTAATATTTTATAAATAGTTTGAAGTCTATTTTAAAAATAAAGAAAAGATAAAAAAATTGGATTTTATTTGTTAGAAGAGATCAAAATTAGGATTGATCATTTTATAAAAATTTTGTCTAGTGAGGACACTACCAAAAATATGTTGGATTCTAGGTTCAATCATATAAGCCACATTTAAACATTGAGGAATATCTAAACCAAACATAAGGTGGATTTTAATAATGTAGTTAAGGTGATAGGTCCAAATAATAGGTTGAATGAGTCCTAGAACATAATACTAGAATGTATGCTAAACTAAGTACTCAGCATAGAGAACAAATTAATTTTCATTCCTTAGCTACTATTTTCATTAGCCTTATGAGGACTTATCATATGCTTATGGGTATGTGCAAGATCATGATGGGCCAAAAAATGGCAATATGTAAGTGATATGATGACCCATGTGGTTGACAAAATTTGTTTTACCCAAAATTGATGAAATGAATAGGGTTTTTAAAGGAGATTTTCAGCTTTCCACTAATATAAATTATACTTTTCTTTGAATTTAATAAATAATTATTATTCATTTTATATTTAAATTATGACTGAAGTCCTGATTGATAGGTTGATTGAAAAACATCTATAGCTTTCAAATGGTATCACATTTTTGGAATCCAAAACATGATTCACATTCTATGCTTCACATAATATAGGATTAAAAAAAAAAAAAATTGAATTTCATAACGTTTTGACCAAGTTAAGGTTGTCAAATATACGAGTTTTTATATTTTTCAAAAGTTATAATAAAAAATTCATAATTAATTATTTACTTCAAAAAATATTACAAAAAAATATGCATCACATCAGGACATGAGTCTTCTACTTATATATAAAATATTATAAAAAAATATTATCATTTTATTGTGGTTAGGGTGGTTAGACAGACACCTGCTTCTCATTTTTCCCCTGAAATTTGAGTACCACTGCATTGAAATTTCAAATTTTCATCAAATAGATTTTTTTATTTTTTAAATAAACCTAACAATTTAGAAACTACATTCAATTTTCTACATATTCTATTCTTACATATTTTTGAATTAATATAGACAACTTATTGAATTTTTTACGTCAAGTTTACTAACTCTGATTTTTTTGAATTTTATTGCTTCTTAAGGGCCTGTTTTTTTCATGATGATCCTACACATACCCTTGTCTTATTTGAATATCTTATCACCATATGAGCCTATATTTTTTATCATACTTATAGAGCTATCTTATCATATTCACTATATTAGGGGTGATCATATTTACATGATATTTTATGATCACATGCTACTTATTTGTACATATTGTAGACATCTAAAAAATATTAATAATTCTAATTGTTGCAAGGTGTGCACCCTTGGTCTCCTTGTTTTGTGTAGCACAACTCTCGGGTTCGTGGAAAAGCTTAACTTCCTTCCATGGATTCATTAACTCTAGCGGTTGTATTGGACATTAATAGGTTGATCTTTTGGTTCAATGACAATCGTTTGTGCAACAATTGGTATCAAATCTTGGGTCACATGTTTGAATCCCTTGCTTTTGCTGGGGGATTGTTGTGAGGTGTGCACACTTTTTCTCCTTGTGTTGTGTAGCGCAACACTTGTGTTTGTGACATTTCTTAATCGCCTCCCATGGATTCATTAACTCTAGTGGTTGTATCAGACATTAACAGGTTGATCTTTTGGTGCATCGACAACCATTTGTGCAACACTAACATCACCATCACTTAACCAATTTTTAATTAATTAAATAAATTACATTAAATTAAATTAAATTATGTAACTATTTACCCATTTTCCTAAGTCCTAAATAAATAAAATTAACACAATTTATTTATTCCCCTTCCCACTTCACATGATTTAATATATTTTATATATTAAATCCAACCTTTTAAACTCAAAGTTCAATAAAAAATAGAAATGTGGTTTTATGTCCACCTTTCATCTCATAACTGACTCCCTAAAATAAAATAATTATAAAATTACTTTTTCTACACCATCCATCCTACAACTACCCAACCATTGATCTCTCATCTAATATTGACCATTGATCAATCCATTCCCAAGCCTGTAAATCTACCCATCCATGTACCATTTTCAAGGGTTCTCAATTTGAAATGCATCATCATGTTTCTTGTATGAGCAACCAAATTCCTTCAAATGAACAAGATCATGGAGCACAATGACATTTGTGGTAAAATAAGAACTATTGACTAAAATGCATTTGTTTTATTTTATTCTTATTTTTGGTTTCTAAATCAATCTAAGGTGATAGCTAGGATTGAAATAGAGTATATTCTTGCGTAGTTTTATTCTTCGTTTTCATTTCAATATTTTTTATTTACATTTATATTCCTATCCTTCAATTCCATTAGTCTTTTAATTTTTTTACATGAGCCTTACCTAGCCTTCAATGTGAACCTTACTTTGTGCTTTCCCTATTTTGGGGCACCCTTATTCCTTTATACTCATATCTAATTTATGACCTTATGTGCTCATGTAATTTATATGATTACATGATTACTATTCAATATTTATTATTGGTTTCTCACATGATGCCATTTATTACAATCATTGCATGATTTTACCTATCAAATGACGATGTGTGCTTACATGGTTATGCGATTTAATTACTTTACTTCTTTATCATGCATTATTTTTACATCTCCTTAAATTTTTTGCATCTACTTGATGCAACCAATTGAAGAAGGAGCATATAATTTACCAACATTTTCATGTTAGATATTTTAGGTAATGACTTATTCTACATAGAGACTCGCCACTATACCTAGATGGATCTTGTTCACATTACATGCCCAAAATTAAATGAGGTTCTATTGCATTACTTTAATCAAGAAAATCATATTTTCTATATTAAGTGGAGTAGAATCATATGGCTATACTGAATGTTCTATATAATATTGTTGCATCAAGTAAAGTACTCTTGTATCACTTTTCATACATACAAAATCTCTAATCCTTCTATATTTCTCTACTCATTTTTTAAGGAAAACTAAAACCACTTGTTATTTTTTATTTCTCCACTTGCATGATAATCTATCTATAGCATATATCTTTTCTACTTTGTAAGTCCCTATGGATTACTCGTTCTAAGGAGAAGAACAAAAGAAGAATCCAATAATGGTGAATTAATTTACACAAAATAAATATCCTTTTTAAATGTTTGGATATTTAATTTTCATTTAAAGGCTAAGAATTTCCATATGCTTTGACATGTATGTTCATATTAAATTCACATTCACCTCAAATTGGGGTCTAAATATAATGGTGAAATTTGTATACCTCTACTAATTCACATATAGTTCTAGGGTATTTTGATGGAATATCTTAATTTAATGTCAAGTTTGGCTTATGATTCTATGCTTATACCAATCTAGTTTATATTCATTTATAACTATTTCAATGCACCCAACCTTATCCCCCTTATTTATGCATTCTCATATATTCACTAGTTACACATTTTTATTATCCTACATTCAAAGCCATGTCCACACCATTCATTTATTGCCTCAAAACTTATACATTTTTTTTCTAGGTCAATCTTGAGTGGCTTAAGGTTGATCCCAAACTCTTAAATTTTAAATACGAATTTCTAAGCTACGACCCTTTCCTAATAACCACTATGGGTTGAATTGGCACATGTTTTGTGTAAACTATTATTGTGTCTTGGTATTTTAAGACATTCAATATGCACTTATTATCATTTTAGATTTTGGGACAGCTATATTTAAGCCATTTATATGGTTGTGCATGTTGTATATGATATAACTTGATTATAGTGATCTAGAAATCTCATTTAGAAGCTATTTGTAATCACCACCTTGATACTTTGACACACAAAAGATGAAGATGAAGAGATCTAAACACAAAATTTTAGTCAAATTATTACCATAGGTCATAATTGACTCTTACCCATCAAAGCATTCACAATTGGATTCTATAAATTTTCAACATTTATTCTTCATCATTGTTCCCTAATTACATGTAAATTAATTTTATATGAATTGTTTACATTTATTTGATTAGCCTAGATTATCTATGTAAAGTTGTAATGATGAAATTTTTATACTAATGGCATTTCCCATTTAGTATTTTTGTCCATTTTAAGAGAATGTCTTAATACATGTACACATTGAAAATTTCCATAATCTTGTGTGGAGTCAAGCTTTTTCCCCCATGTTGCTACTCCTCCACTTTTACACATTCCCACATCCTTTATCCATACCTTATCAAAATTGATCCACATCCCCATGTATTCTTCATTTATTATGCCTATCTATTTACTAATCCATAAGTTCTTATTAATTATTTCACCTTTTTGTCTTGATGGTCAAAATATATCTATCTACTAGTTTGTTCATAACTTTTGAACCATAACTTGACTTTAACTCAAATTTTCTTCAATCCTACACTTTACTTTCCTTCTTAGAGCCATTGAACCAAACAAAAAAAGCATTCATCTAATTTATTGCTATATAGTTGTGCATTTAAAGATGTTTATTTGAGTTTGGTTGATCATCCAAGTCCTTCTTATTCACATTTAGGGAAGAAGACACTTCAATTGATGTAATAAAACGAATCTAGATCTGCAAAAACATTTTAGTGGAATGACTCAAGAGTGATTTCTTCTATTGTTTACTCATTTTAAGAGAGGGAGTTGACCTCTAGGGAAACATGTCCACTTCTAACAATAAGAGATATCACTCAAGTTCATATTCTTGAATGTTATTGATTTTTAGATTAAAAAAATACAAGTGAAGATAATTCAAGTTAACCAAAATTATAATTATACATATTATTGTTTGATCATAGAGCTAAAAACCCTCACTATTACATTTATTTTGTAAAAATAACTATTAAAATAAATCTAATTTATTAAGTCTAAATAACATTGGTTAATAAGGCAACACAAGTGGAAGAGGGTTGGATAACGCTAAGGAGAAAGAAAGATAAGTCCTCTAAGACTCCTTTTGACATGAATCTCCGCTCCCACAAGAGTAATTTTAAATGTAAATCTTGATTGTTCTTGTTTGGGGGCTGCTTTTTGGCTAGCTACTAGTTGTTTTGTGGCTTTGTAGCCTTTTTTTCCTTGGTTGTCTATGCTTTTTTGTCTTTATGTTTTGACAACCTTCCGGTTGAGGGTTCCAAATCCATTCAAAATCTATTTGTAAAGGGTTTTGGAGTCCCTTCAAAACCTGTTTTTAATTTAATCAAAACCATTGATTGATCAAACTTATTTACAGTTAATTAACTGTATATTTACTTAATCAACCTATTTATTTGTTTTTCTTCAGAAATGTGTATATTGTGCTTTACAAGATGTTGGGAACTAAAAGAGGAGCACTCCAGAAACATGTAAAATGGGATAACAAAAAAATTTCCAAAAAAACATTCTTAAATACAAAAAGAAATTAAAAGTAACAAAACTTTGTATTTTAGAGTAAAACGATAGATGGTATCTGAGAAAGATTTGAAAATCCCTAGTTATGCAAGTTTCCTCCCAAAAATGTTGTGCAGGGCGGTGATCATGCGCTCCTAGCTATTTTACTTTAATAAAAAGCATTGATTGATCAAACTAATTTACACTTGATTAACTATATATTTACTTAATCAACCTATTTATTTATTTTTCTTCAAAAATGTGTATATTGTGCTTTACAAGATGTTGGGAACTAAAAGAGGAGCACTCCAAAACCATGTAAAATGGGACGAAAAAAAAATTCAAAGAAAACATTCTTAAATACAAAAAGAAATTAGAAGTAACGAAACTATGTATTTTAGAGTAAAATGATAGATGGTATTTGAGAAAGATTTGAAAATCCCTAGTTATGCAAGCTTCTTGCCAAAAATATTGTGCAGGGTGGTGATCATGCGCTCCTAGCTATTTGGATTGAATCTGTGGGCTGCTTTCTTATTTTGAGTTGTTTTTTTCCCTGCATTAATATTTATTTCTCTTTTCATCAACATACAGCTATGGTTTTTCAAATTTTGCTGATATAAAATGTTTCCTTTTAAACCCAAACTGAACTTGGTTGCCAAAATATAATCTACAGGAAAAGAAATATCAGGGAAGGATTTCATGTATTGCATTTATAATATTTTTAATCCAGCAAGATTTTCAAGGTGTTTTTCGATATCAAAATTTTGTTCTGCCAATTTGCACAATAGGAGACGATAGGAAACTTCATATATCTGCCTATGCATGAATAGAGTTACAACGCCATCATTAAAATATTAAGCTCTTGAACAGTTTCCGAGGAGCTATCTAGCGAGAGGACAAAAATAAGAAGCTTAAATATTAGTGGAAGTAGAAATTGGAGAAATCACCGAATAGCTCAGGATGTATAGATGCAAGCATTTCCCTCTACTGCACAACAACAATGATCCTCCCCGCGCTGAAAAGATTCTTCTGAATTCTAGATGAACTCATTAAACTATGAAGCATTTGGTTAGTAGATAGCCAATTTGATGAAGTGGAAGTAGACACTGATCCATGTAGCGCCAAAGCATTTGCGAGGGCAAGCGAATACCAACACCACTATCTGTAAGCCAAATTCTATTAGCTCCGCTCAATATACATCACAAAACGATAGGATAGAAATGCACGGGCTTCTTTTCAATGGATTCCGCGGGAGAGATTCAAAATTGAATTCAAATTTCACTGTAACGGTGAATGTCACGTGAAGAGCCAGAGGAGAGACAAAGGAACGCAAAGAAAAATAGTAGAAGAAACAGAAGGTTTAGAGGGCCCACATCAGCCACCTAAGCGGTCAACGCTTAGAGTGTGCTGGTTAAGCCAGCCTCTTTTTAGATGGCTCCAATAGTGATCATGCACAGTACCAGTGTTTTGGTCTGAAAAGGGAACAGATCAATAGTTTCTGGTTGAAAAAGAAAACATGCCTGTAACTTGTACAAAGAACCTACGTATGTTTTAATTCAACTCTATTAGGTTCTTTAATTACATGCTAGGAAATTTGAAAAACCCATCGAATACTTGTAGAGCATGGACGATGGAGGGATGGAGAAATCAGATAGTACGTACAGCCTCGACAATTTGCAGTCCATTTTTAAAAACTCCCGCTTCGTTTACCCGGTGAAATGCAGAAAGAAATCGTTAACGATCATCAGTTGTCCGTTATTATCGCTCGTATTCTGGTGCGTCCCCGATCATATTGTCATGTATGCTTTCTTGTATGTTTTTATACATTTTTATGCATGTTTTCATGCGTTTTTTATGTACATAAGTGAATTTTATCTAGGAGTTAGATGGCTCCGATAAGGTTACTATATTTATTGATAGGCGACGTAGTTCTTCTAGATAGGGATGACATAATCCTGATTCCTTCTAGATAAACCACTGAAGTCATGCCATATTTCTTTCGCCTTTGTATTTAGATGCTATTCTGTTGACATTCGTGTTGAGGCTCTGGTTCTGACATTCGTGTCTTTATTCCGATGTTGTGGTCCTAACATTCGTGTCTGTATTCCGATTCTGTCGTCTTGACATTCGTGTCTGTATTCCGATGCTCTGGTCCTGACTTTCATGTCTGCATTCGTGTCATTTATGTTTCGAGTGTTGACCTTACGACGCAATACACATTTTGTAAGCCTATATAAGGAACAAAAATCCTTGTGTTTGGCATCCGTTGTTTGTTTCAAAGGTTTTGTTTTGTGAGCGGTTGAGCAAACTAGGATTAGTGCTCTCAATGGGCAATGAGCAAGGAACAAACTCGGGAAGAAACCCGGGAAATGCTAACTTGGGCATAAACTCGGGAAACAACTACTCGAAAAGATCGGGCACAAACTTGGAAAACAACTATTCGGGTGCAAACATGGGAAACTCGGGCACAAACGATAAGAGCCAATGAAACTCCGGTTCATGGAAGAACAATCAGCAGGGTGCACCAACTAATTCATCTGTTAATATGTAAAAAGCTGGTGGAACATTAATGAAGACTGAGCAGTAAAGTCCGCCGCGTAAACAAAACTCTAAGTATGTGTTGTGTCATGTGTTTCCTTGTTGAGCTGTCCACTCAATACACTGTCGTGTGTTTTCCAGATTCCATCACTGATTGTTTTAGCCCATATTCTGAAGCTTTGTAATAACTTCACAAGCTGAAAAGTTTTCTGCTCTTTTCTTTACCTTTGTGTTTAAATCATCCTATGTTCTTGCATCTCAGAGGAGAGGAGGACAGGAAAAGTAGAGTTAGCTTTCTCATCTTTAACGATAACATAATAAGTTATAAAAATAAAAAAAATTAGTGACATGTGAAGGGTCTTGGTTGTGGGCTTCAAACTTAATGAATTATTACAGATTTGAAAAAAATGATATGCTCTTATGTTACAAGTGAAAATGAAACCTTGGTTGATTATAAATAAAAATCTTGTACAACCTACAATGTTACTAAATGTAGTATATATATCAATCACTTCATATAATGTGTGGAGTTTAGAGTTTTATTTGGAAACCGACCATCAAATGTTTACACAATTAAAAACTATAGGTTTAGTTTAAATTGGTGAATATTATCCTTTCTCACCTGATATTTCCTGAAACAGTATTTAATTCTAGTTTGTGTGTCTAACAAATGGTAGGAAGGGAATGGTGATAGTGAGACAAGTTAGTCAGAAAGCAATGCTTGTGCCTTCCCTTGCAGATAAAATTTCATTTTTTGGGTGGTGTGCACAAAACAACTCACTTGTTTTTCTCTACAAGACTTGAATTCATTTCTGATATTTCATGACAAAGTTTTTCGAACAATGGAAGTGGCCTCTACGAAATAATCAACATCACCCTTGTGGGAAATCCGTGGAAATGAAGAAACTACCTAGAATTTAATCTTAAACTAGATAATTCAATCAAAATAATAGTAGGAATAATATCACTAGTGATAAACACATTCCCTTATAGTTTTGATGAATGCCAATAACCAATAATGAATATTTTACACAAAAAAGAAACTATATTTTTTTCTTTTAAATTGACCAGCTTCATAGCAACGTTGAATACATCGTTTCATAGCATAGAAAAACATTAAGGAAAAAAATTATGGAAAAACTTAAACAAACTCATAATAATATACTGATTTCAATACAATATTGGAAGCTTTTCAAATGACAAACTAAAACATACTAAAATAATAGAAACCGTGCCAATGAATAGCAAGTAAACTGGATGATGCACATAACAATGAATTGCATGAAAAATGGATAATTCATATCAGTTACTAACATACTTTCCTTTGATATGGAGAGGATTCACAATATGATTTTGGGGCATCTAAAATCGAATCTTTGCATCGACATTAGTTAAAATATTTGCAAGTTGCTCTTTAGTCTTGATATACCCAACTTCTCCTACCTTCTTTTGCATCAAATATTTAATAAAATGACACTTAAGAGAAAATTATTTAGTTCTACTATGATGCACTTGACTTTCGGTTGATTTGATTGTTCCCATATCATAAAAAAAAATCTCATATGTACAATTTGTTTCTCTCCATTTTTTTCAAGAACATAGAAGTGACTGTAACATATTCTTCTTCTATTAAGGAAAGGGAAACTATGTTTCACTTCTTTGAGCTTAATCCAAGTCCAAAGGATAAACAATTACACAATTGTAGAATTTTGATCATCCATACTATCACCCCAATCAGAATCATTAAACCCAACTAGTTGAAACTCCTTCGAATTATAGTAATGAGTGCCAAAATTTAGAGTTCCTTTCACATACTTCAAAATTATTTTGGCTGCATTCATATGAATTTTAAAAGAGTTTCTCATGTACCTTGAAACAAGATAAACTTTATTAGAAATATCAAGTTTTGTGTGGGTTAGAAACATCAAACTTCTAATAATACTTCTATAAGTTTTCCCATCAAATCTTTCAACACCATCATCTCTACATAATAGAACTCCATGAGAAATTTGAGTTGAGGTTGGTTTACAACCAACCATATCAAATTTCTTCAATATATCCTTTGCTATATTTTTTTTGACAAATGAAAACTTCATCCTTACTTTGATAAATCTCCATTCCTAGAAAATATTACATGAGACCTAAATATTTCACCACAAGTTCATTCATCTCATATTCTAGAATTGACACTCATATATAAAAAAATCATCAACATCTAAACTGAAAATAAGATAATTACTTTTTTATTGTATGGTGACTCTTACTTTTAGTCAAGCCATTCTATTGAAAATAACCATAGATTCTAGCATAGCAATTTCTTGGTGCTTTCTTGAGACCATTAATACCTCCTTTAGCTTGTAGACTTGATATTTTCTTCCTTGAACATCAAAATGTTGTGGTTGTTCTATGTAGATTTACTCTTCTAAGTACCCTTTAAAAAAGGAAATTTTCACATCCATGTGATGAATGCTCAATTTCTTTTGGCTTGCTAAGGAAATAAACATTGTAATAGTCTTTTTTCTTTCTATAGGAAAATTTTCCTTGATAATCAATCTCATTGCTATATATGTAGCCTTTAGCAACCGATGTTGCATTGTGTCTCTCAACAATCCCATTACTATTACACTTAGTCTTGTAGACCCATTTAGTAAAAATATTTCTTTCGTCATGTGGAAGCTCTATAAGCTATCAGGTATCATTCATATGAATAGAATATATCTCTTCTTCCATTAATTGTACCTAAACCTCATTAATACATGCATATTCAAAAAAATGATGCTTCAAAATTATCATGTGAAATTAAATAAAATTGTGGTGTCTCATATCTTTGTTGAACTATGTTGTCATTACTGTTGTCTATTGGAAGTGGGTTCACTCTGAGAGGGTGCGGGGGGGGGGGAGGCGCAGGGGTGAATCAGAGTGGAATAATTTTAACTTTTGACTTTGAAAGAACAATGCAACTTTTACTAACTTTAACCCAATGTGACAGATTTGTTTATGCAAGTGAACATTAACAATTTAGATCAAATTGACATGAATCTTGACTAACATTTACAACCCATATTAAAATAATCATAGGATATTGTTCAAACAAAGCTATATGAACAATTTTGATGGGATTTATGAATAGAAATATAAACTTCAAAAAATGCAACTTTGACTTGCTTTTGACAAACTTTTGAACATTCACATATGGAGTATAAGATGAAGATTTCAATTTGCTTTATGACAGAATTTTAATGATCAGATTTGCACAAGTTACTTTGTAATACAGACTTGAATAAATTGACATTGAACTTGTGAACAAACTTAGCATTGGCCAATTGAATGAACACATTAACATGAAATTGAATGAGAGATAAAAACACATCACATAACACAAATTTCTTGAGTGGAAAAACCCTCATGGGGTATAAAAAACCACTCACTAAAATTTCCCTTTTATTAATCAAAGAGCACCAACTCTATAGCAATGGTGGAGCACCAACTCAACATCTTTTTTGAAGCACCAACTTCATGGGAGCGCCAACCCCTCAGTTTACAAAGTGACTGTCTAAAAATGTTAAACATCAATGAATTTCCAACTGCACTTTATTTGCAGTCCCAAAATCACTAATGAATACATAAATATAAAAGGTATTCAATGATTCCAAATACAATATTCATTTTACATAACAATGTCACAATATTTTACACAAAACTGAATGATATCACTGTTATAAGAACCCGAGATTTTACAAAATAAAACCCTCTTTTCTCTTCTCTAATATTACAGATATAACAATAATATGGTCAACAATTGCTCTGAATTTTCCTCCAAAATTCTATAGAGATAATGGCTTATTGCCATTATTTTTATACAAGAAAAAAACAAAAACCCATAAACCAAAAATGTGAAAACTCGAGTCAAGTGACAACCATTGAGTTAGGGTTTTAAAACTGAAATATTTAGTTGCCAAATACCTTTTTCAAACTCAATATTCTTCTCAAAACCTCTAACCTTCAGTAAAAAGCCAAACATTTATACAAAAACTGAATGTAATTAAAATAAAACTATATTTTGAATAGCCAATAACTGTCAAACTCTTGAGTGATGAACTCGAGTTATACAACCACTACAAACTATTTTCTATCTCACTTAATTATATTTAGTTATTCTTATATAACAACACAAGATCTTTTAGATTCAAGAACAAGTACCTATCATGGTGGGAGACAATAAAAAAAATACCATAAAATGTTTTTGAAGACCTTCGAAAAACTGCCCAACTGAAAGATAAACCCAACTTTCATAGTCAACACAATATCTCCTTCCATAGTCGAGCTTAAAAACAATCTACTTCTACTGTCAAATAAGAAATGTGCAAATACATTTTTCATGATGGTGGCTAGGGTTCGCAATTTTACACAATGAAATAATCAAGACTTTTCCCTATTCTCTCCTCAAATGTTTTGAAGACTTTTCAAACAAAAACCATCCTTTGGTGTCTACAATAAATCATAAGTGATGAAAACATCATAATGAGGACAAGTCCATGGTCAAGCATTTTACCAAGGAGACCGATAATAAAATCACATTGATAATTTCTCAAGGAAGTGTCGATTCAACATTATCACTTGATAACCATTATCCAAAAAATAAATGATCTCCATAATACCAACAAAAGATGCTACAATCAATTGTCATATTTTTTCCCACTCACAATCCACGTGAGTAATGAAAACACAATGATCTGAGTTGTCATTCCAAGTCATCATAGTGATATCGCTGCCAAAGCCAAAGTAGCATTGGGTAAATTGAAACCCAATACACTATATCACTAAACCATGATGATATAACATCAACTGATCAATACCAAAACAAATGTATACTAACTATTCAAGGTAGCATGTGATATAAAAACAACCAATGATATGTAAGTCCATTGTCCAATAATGCATGCCAAGTCAAGCCAATATGAAGGCCGACTTCAAAGACTTGGGTAGATTTCTTATGAAGTAAAGTCGATCAAATGTAACATATAGACGACCTTGAGCCTGATGCAAGAATAAATAAGTGAAGCCCAATGACAAATAAAGATATACCAAAGTATAACCCGATCACAATATGAATGTATTGTGAATTAGAGAAACTATGTAAAGCATGGTATATAGATACCATCAAAGTCTATTGAATGAAGTGTGATGATAAAGTCATATGAATCATGTATAACCAGTGCATAGCTCAAATAGAAATGAGTCAAGCCATTGTGAATTTATATAAGTTAAATCCTATATATGTCTCAAAGACAATACCCTTGCTTTCCCTTGTATTAAATGGAAATATTATGAACCCAACACTTGTATAAGCAAGATAACCTATATATGTATTAAATGAAAATCTTATGAACCCAACATCTATATAAGCAAGATAACCTTTATCATATCAACGTGAACTAGGCATCATCAAATGAAACCCAAGATACCAATCAAGAAACTACGCCAACTGTGCCAATGTCAAATGAATACCAAATATCAAATGTGCCAATCAAATGCCATAAGGATCAACTATGAAATGCCAAGGCACCAACCTAGGGCAATTTTGACATCAAGGAAAAATGCCATAGAAAATGCCAACAAACTCCCCCTTTGTCATTGATGGAAAAAATGAGCCATCTAAACCACCATTTTCTCCCCCTTTTTGTCACAAGGACAAAGGAAAAAACTTGTGATATGCTATGAAATACAACAACCAACAAATACCCAGCTACAGATAGAGCAAGAATGTAGCAAAAATGAAGACCCAATACCATAAGCCAAGTGAATCAAAACAATTTACGGTGCTTGGTGAAGGTAAGAATATGTGCCATAATGATCACCAAAACTATGAATAGAAAAGAATGAAGCAATACTTTCATGCACCTCTGTTTTGATGCGGATGCAAATGAACCCTCTTTTTAAAAACCAATATTTTGTTCACCTGTGATACCAAGATGAACCTGAAACAAATACATACCCATGAAAAATTGTGACTTGTAACATAAACTGAATTCATTATCTTGAATAACCTGTAGCATAATTCTCACTATCAGTCCAACAAAAAACATAAGCATCTGCAAAGGATAAGTATGAATAGGAAGCATGAATATCCTAAGAAATAAGTTTTGTAAGTTGCCACACCATGAATGTCAATGGATATCATCTTAATGTCATGAATCTAAACAAATGTATCAATCTTAGAGTTGGCATCAAGAACAAACCAAAATAGCTAAAAACCAACGACATCAGTAAGGGTAAGATTAAGCATGAAAATTTCTGATATAGATTCATAATATGCACTATCATTGACAGACCAAACAAAAACTTTCATTGTATTGCCACTATCCAAGCATCCTGAACATGTCATGGTGATCTTTGTCATCAAGGACTGAAGATCAGTTAGTTGATCAGAATACCTTTTGGTCATGTTAAACTTGATCCTCCATTGTCAACATGAAACATGTGAATCAACTATTCACAGTATATGCCACCCAAATCATGTAAATGTGTTACCAAAGCCAATATTGCAACCAAAGACAAACAACCATGATAAACATCTGAAATCCAAACAACCAATGAAACCTACTTCAAATAAAATTAGAGTACAAAACAAAGGTAAGCAAGTTGTAAGACAAAAACCATAGAACCAAGCTCAACCTACAAAGAAGCTTCACAAAAATTCCTTTATGATCCGTAAGACACCATTTCTTTTCTCAAGCTTATTGCAAATGTGCGAATTCTTCAATCAGTGACTCTTTGTCATTGATTCAATAAATTAATGCACATTTCTCCATGAACATAATAAAACATAGTATGATGATCAAATTCATTGGCAAATGAAACACTGAAGTATACTACTACCGAACAAGAATTATATACATCAACAAGAAAGTAGATACCACTGCATATTAAAAACTTAATTACTAAACTAGTAGTAAGATTATTAGGCCAAATCATTTTCAGTGCAACTAACCTTGTTCTTTTGAAACACATGTTTCATCTTGACCACCACAATGACACAAATCAGTCAAAATTGTATCATATAGTCCACACAACATCTACACATAAGCCTCAAGACACAATATAAATCTAGACAAACAATATCTCATAATAATCAACTTTCAAAAGAAAATATTGACCATTAGATGTATCCTAAAATCTTCATCATCCAAGAATACCCAAACTTCTATCAATTTTGTTTGACTGTTCTCAAGTACACACATTCTATACCAACATAATCAATGTCAAAAATGCTACACCTGCAACCACAACTCCAGAAAACTGATTTTTTGAATGGATATAGCAAATACCTAGTATGTTGTTCATGTTTTCCAAGCACAACACCACATAACTCAACATTTACCATTAATATCTTTTAGCTAGCCACCTCTATCATTATTTTAATTAAGACCTCAACCAACTCTCTATCTTATCATGCTCTGTTGTTGAAACATCATTGATATAGATCAAGGCATTGTATTGTATCAAGTTGTTGTTAGATATGGTTTCAAAGTACTGAAAAATGATGAGACAAGGTAACAAGATTTGATGACAAAGGAAATGAACACGACTTCATTTTTCAAGCATCTTAATCTCATGTATCTCTTGAGTAACACAAACCAACACTGATTCTGTCAAGTATAGGAAATATTTTTCCTTCTGGCACAAACAATAAAAATTTTTCCACAAGTGGTGAAAAGCGTAATTGAGTCACAAGTATCTTTTACTATGGACACTCCCAAAGAAACAAAAAGCATCAACTGTTGCATCAATAGTCATATGAGAAATCATCTTCTAACATAATGATGATATATATGAGCCATAACATTAAGATAGTTATCATCAACTCATTGTCACTGTTATTCCCAACATAGACAATATTAAAAAATTGTCTTTCATTTTGATAGTAAATAGGTTATGAAATAACAAGTTTCTACTTCTTTTTCTTTAATATCAAAAAGGGATTTATTCAAAAAAATTTAATCATATCCCCTGTTTTCATACTATCTTTTAAATTCTTAGAAATGATTCTTGTGTAGAATGCACAAGATTTAGTTCTTTTTTATTTTCTTGCTTCCTTCTCTAGACCCTCAATGATTCTTTCCTTGACTTAAGTATATTATCAAATTCTTTGTTGTTTCCAGATGCTTTCTTCCATTGACCCCTATAAAACTTTTCTTTATGCCCAAAACCATTACATCTATAACATAAAGTCAAGGACTTATAATATCTTGTGTTACCCCATAGAGATAGTTTATCACAGTTTATTGCAATATGACTTGATTGACTACATTTAAATCATGTGACACTACCATAGTTTCTTTTCCTATCACTTTTATTCACTTTGAACACACACTCAGATTCTTTGTGGCCATACTCAAAATAAGAATAACATTAACATGAAAAAGAACAATTATACCTCATTAATTTACCTTGCCAGGAAGAGTGAGATCCCATGAATCTATTTGATTTTTTCTTCCTTCTCTATTGATATCCTCGTGTTGTTTTTTTCCTATAGTTTCAAGATCAGCAACATGAAAGTTTAATTTTATCTTTGTTCTAGGTATTTTTCTAACCTTAGAGCATTGTCCTTCTTCTAAGCCCAAACCACTTTTGTCACTAGGAGCTTTCTATGTACCAATAATTTTATTGAAGGACATAGAGCCATTCTCATTAATTTTCTCATCACTTAACTGCTTCGGTGATTTATCAACATTCCTTAGTAAAACCACTTGCCACTCAAGTTTTTCTATACTTTTTTCTTTTACCTTATGTTGGTTTCTAACTTCTTCCTCAATTTTCCTAGTTTCTTCAAATTTTATCTTTGCTTCTATAAGATCTGAACATATCTTATCTTTGATATATTTTTCTTCTTGAAGTTTCCCTTTTAAATTCTGATTTTTTTTTCTCAACTACTTAATTGTATCTAAAGAACACAGGATTTCACCTTCCAAATTAAACTCTCTTTCTTGTTCCTCATATTACTATTCAGGGTTAACTTCTCTAAAACAATGATCTTCTTTTGCATTAATTTCTTGGTCACTTGAATGTTCATCTGTAATCTCCATAGACTTAGACTCAAACTGATTTTCTTTAGAACTATGAGGATTTTCACAATCACCACTTACAAATGAATCACAACTTGCTTGGGTTCTCAAAGATATCTCTTCTTGCAACTCACCATCCTGATATATTTCAATCAATTTGTCCCAAACTCTTTTGCATCTCTGCACTGCATAACCTTAGCAACAGTGTCATTTGGCAGACTATTGAAAATAACATCTAGAGATTTAGCATTGGCTTCAAGAACTATTTGTTCTTCGAGTGTGGAAGGAGATATTATAGATACAATGCAACCTCTTTCTATTGTTTCCCACACATCAAACCCTAAGAATGAAAAATAATCTTCCATTCGATGCTTCCACAAAATAAAGTTAGTACCTTCAAATTGAGGTATTCTATGCATAGAATGTTGTATCATTTCTAAGTTGTTGTCGATTATCACTTCTTCATCACTTCTTATACTAGGTTCAGAAAAAAATTGATTATTGATGTTTTTCTATGAACTTATTTTTCCCTTATTCCTTCTGCCTTTTTCCATTCAGAAACAACACTAAAATTTCTTAACTCAAACATACTTAAGACACAAAAATTATCTTCTTTGAATTCAAGATATGTTTGAGAGACTTCCAAAAAACTAGAATCAATCCTAGGTATGAAACCTAATGCAGGACCCTATGATCTGATACCACTTGTTGGAGGTGGGTTCACTCTAAGAGGTGGGGGTGAATCAGAGTGGAATAATTTTAACTTTTGACTTTGAAAGCACAATGAAACTTTTACTAACTTTAACCCAATGTGATAAAAAAATTTAAGCAAGTGAACACTAACACTTTAGATCAAACTGACATGAAAATTGACTAACATTTAGAGTCCATATTAAAAGCATCATATGATATTGTTCAGTCAAATCTATATGAAAAATTTAGTTGTGCTTTATGAACAAAACTATAAACTTAACAAAATGCACCTTTGACTTGCTTTTGACAAAATTTTGAACATTCACATATGGAGTATAAGATGCAGATTTCAATTTTCTTAATGAAAGAATTTTAACGATCAGATTTGTACAAGTTACTATGTAATACATACTTGAATAAATTGACATTAAACTTTTGAACAAACTTAAAGTATCAGAGCATTGACCAACTGAATGAACACATTAACATGAAACTGAATGAGAGACAAAAACCCATCACATAACATAAAGATTTCCTGAGTGGAAAAACCCTCATGGGATATAAAAAACCACTTGCTAAAATTTCCCTTTTATTAATCAAATATTACCAACTCTGTAACAATGGTGGAGCACCAAATCAACACCTTTTCTAAAGCACCAACTTCATAGGAGCACCAACCCCTCAATTTACAAAGTCACTATCTAAAAATGTAAAACATCAATGAATTTACAACTGCACTTTATTCGCAGTCCCAAAATCACTAACGAATACATAAATATAAAAGATATTCAATGATTTCAACTAAAATATGCACTTTACATAACAGTGTCACAATCTTTTCTCACAAAACTGAACGGCATCTCTGTTATAAGAACCAGAAATTTTACCAAATAAAACCCTCTTTTCTCTTCTCTAATATTGCAGATATAAGGGTAATATGATCAACAATTGCTCTGAATTTTCTTCCAAACTTCTAGAAAGATAATGTCTTATTTCCATTCTTTTTATACAAGAAAAAAACTGAAACCCATAAACCAAAAATGTCAAAGCTCGATTCAAGTGACAACCCTCGAGTTAGAGGTTTCAAACTGAAAAATTCAGTTGCCAACTACCTTTTTCAAATTCAATATTCTTGTCAAAACCTCTAACCTTCAGTAAAATGCCAAACATTTATACAAAAATTGAATGTAGTTAAAACAAAACTATATTTCTAATAGCCAATAACTATCAAAATATTGAGTGAACAACTCGAGTTATACAACCACTGCAAACCATTTTATATCTCACTTAATCATATTCAGTTATTCTTATATAATGACACAAGATCTTTAGATTCAAGAACAAGTACCTATCACAGTGGGAGACAATAAAAAAATACCATAAAATGTTGTTGAAGACCTTCGAAAAACTGCCTAGCTGAAAGATAAACCCAATTTTCATAGTCAACACACTATCTCCTTCCACAATCGAGCTTAAAAACAATCTTCTTTTACCGTCAAAAAAAAAATCTGCAAATACATTTTTCATGATGGCGCCTATGGTTCAAAATTTTACACAATGAAATAATCAAGACTTTGCTCTATTCTCTCCTCAAGTCTTTCAAATAATTTTGAAACAAAAACATCATTTGGAGTCTGCAACAAATCATAAGTGATAAAAAAATCATAATGAGTACAAGTCTGCGGTCAAGCATTTTATTAAGGAGACCAATAATAAAAACACATTGATAATTACTCAAGGAACTGTCGATTCAACATTATCACTTGATAAACTTTATCCAAAAAACCAATGATCTCCATAATAACAACAAAAGATGTAACAATCAATTGTCATATTTTTTCCCACTCACAATCCATGTGAGTAATGAGAACACAATGATTTGAGATATCATTCCAAGTCATCATAGTCATATTGCTAGCAAAGCCAAAGTAGCATGTGGTAAATTGAAACCCGCTACACTATATCAATAAACCACAATGATATAACGTCGACTGATCAATACCAAAACAAATGTTTACAGAATATTTAAGGTACATGTGATATAAAAAAAACCAATGATATGTTAGTTGATTGTCCAATAATGCATGCCAAGTCAAGACAGTATGAAGGCCGACTTCAAAGACTTGGGTAGATGTCTTATAAAGTAAAGCTGATCCAATGTGACATATAGATGACTTTGAGCCTGATGCCAAAATAAATAAGTGAAACCTGATGACATATAAAGATAGACCAAATTAGAATCCGACCACAATATCAATGTATTGTGAATTAGAGAAACTATGTAAACCATGGTATATTGATAATGATGGAACTTCAAAATTTTGCTATGTGAATTCCATTTTATCTTGCCCTTGTCCTAGTCTGTCATATTGTTTAGGAAAAACCTAAGGTTGGGGTTTTTATTTTTGGCCTTCATGAAAATCCTAATGATCTATGTTACGCCTTAGGTGGGATCTATTTGGCCATTACTTTTTGGAGTGGATTTTAAAACAACTTATGCCCCATTGATTCATCTAGGTCGTGCCCCTTTTAATAAACTGATTTAAATTTTTCAACTGAGTTTATTATTCCCTAAGTTTAGGTTGGTCCCGTGCCCCCACATTTAAAACAACTTTAAGCCATCGATTGTCGTCAGCCTAGGCAATGTTCCATTGTGTTTTTAATAAATGTTTTATATTTTACAAGGAACAATTTGAAATGACCATCGATCAACCATTGATTAATCCCAGTCATTCTCTGCAATCCCATGATGACCCCACCATAGAGTATCAACTAATTGCGATATCACAAGTGAGTTCCATGTGTCTTAGTTGACGATGCCGAAAAGATAATCAAATTGCTTTAATATATCTGTTGGGTTTTAATATGTTATATGGTAGGTTACTAAAGTGGCTATGAGATGCACGTGCTCAAAATCAATAGAGATATTATAATCTTGATGGAAAAGTTGCTCGATGGTTATGTTCAATGCTGGTGACTATTTTGAGTGAACATGATTGCTGATGGTGGAGATCAATGGTTGCTTGCCATTGCATGATCAAAAGATGTAAGGTTTTTATTGATTGTGATATCACAGGCATGTGCCATGTGGATTTCTTTGGTGATGCATATGTAGTGGGCCCTTAGTGCTGAGATCGAGATTATGCCAACTTTTTTGAAGGTAGTCATTCAATGATCTGACAAAAGAGAAGGATTGACGATTGGAATTTGAATTTTCATCAAATGCGATTAGAGCCATTGACATGGCATGCAAGTAAGCTTTAATGGTGGATGAGATGTCTACTGGCTCGATTTGATAGACATAAAGTGATTTTATTTCGCTCTATTTTCTTAAAAAAATTTCAAGAACCTTTGCAAAGCAGTTTCAGAGCCAAGGATGAAGTTATGAGTTGTCACAACAAGGATTTGATCTTCTACAAAGCATAAACATCGTGAGTTGTTTTCTATGCTTCCTAGCAATTTGATTGAGATTTTGGGAAGAATTGTGGTGTTCTTGTTAGAAAGCTTGTTGATAGTTGTGTTAGGGCTATTGGTTAGTTGAATTGTGAGAAATTGCAAGGCTATTTTCTGTAATTTGATTTTCTGTTTAGCCCTGGTCTATTCAAAAGATTTGAAATTTTAAGGAAGCCCTGGTTTATTTAAGATGGCACTGCCAAAGCAACATTCTGGCCATGTTGATTATTTGCAAAGGAATTTGTATGATGATTTCCTGGATCAACTCCCATTGTCAAGAAATGATAGGAAGAGGGGTTTGATTTTGATGCATGGAAGAACCCTAGGCGAGGGATTAGCATGCAAGAAAATATTTTCCAACATTGCAGATGCTAGGGTTCCCATGACTGGTCTAGAGATGTTTAGGCTATGGTATGGACATCAGAATTTTCTTCACCCTTTCTCAAATGGTTGGAGATATGACATGGAGAAGCTGGTGGTGCCAAATGTGTTCCCCACTATGGATTTTCTCAAGGTGGTGGAAACACATTATGACCATATTACGAGAGTGATAAGAGATAATGATGGAGGGGTCTTATTAAGTATAAACAGGGAAGAATTTCAATTAATTTTTGACCTAAGTGAACCTAGTTTATTCTTGGTTCAGATTAATCTTGAGGAGATGAAGCGGTAATATGCAAAGTTAAAGTCACTCTTTAGGTTAAAGTCGCTTCCTCCTCATCTTGCAAGGGCAAGAAGTTCAAGGATTTATATCAACCCAAGTGACCAAGACCCTTTCAAGCTAAGTTGTTTTGTAAACCATTTCTTGGAAACCTTTTATTCATTGTGCCAATTTTGGGTTTTAACCCTAACACATTAATTTCAATTGCCTCTATGTTTAGAGGGGTGAAAATACAACATCCTAATTTCTCTGTGATTTATAATTTTTCATCTTTTCTGGTAGAGAAGAGTCATGAAGGGTTGTTAAATTTTCATGTAGGGGATGCATACACTCCATTATTTTGGTATTCCCTATTGATGTACATGTTCTTGTACAAGAATGTTAACTTCTTCTCAGAGAAGATGGAGTTGAGGCGGGAGGTAAATGGAGAAAGATTACCGATGCAGTCATGGATTGCTGATTTATCATATAATAGGGAGAGTGCCAATTTTGTGCAATTCAACAATTGCTTTGCTTCCAGATTGAGGGCTCGATTGATAGTAAATGTGCCTAGAATCCTTGAGGATTTACCTGAATTTCTTAGACCAAAGGGGAGGAAGCCAGATTTAAAATTTTGTCATAACTGGGATGACATTATCTTGTACCTAGTCAACACTGTTTTAAGGGTGTATGGCTTCCAAGGAACTCCACATATCCTCCCATTCAATGTGCCAACAAGAGTAGGGTTTTCTGAGGTAATGTGGTAGATAGGTTGTATTCATGAAGAAAACCTAATAGGGAATGGAAAAGAGACTATTTTCTTTGATTCTATTGTTGTGTCTGATTTTGTATTCTTCAGGGGTGAATGGGTCCAATTTGGGAGATTTTTTTATGATTTTCATTTAAGGTGTGGTCCCAAGTGACAACATGAGCCCGAGGGTTTCATTTCCCTTTTTAGACAATGGATAAAGGGTGGAAAGTTTGTACATGAGTTCAATTTTCTTGAGGATATGATTAGGAATTAATTTGATTTGAACAAGCAGGAATTGAACAAGGAAAAATGCATAGAATATGAGAAGCTATTAGCCATTGTGCATAAAATGGATCCCAAATATGATCCATTAATGGAATTCACCCCATTCCACAAGAAAATCGATTTCTTGATGGACAAATTCGAGGAGATCATGGTATTTTGATGACAAAGAAGATCAACTTGGAGTTGGACTTTGGCATACAAAGGTCATATGTGAGGCCTACTAAAACAAGGCCAAAATATCAATCTACGGTCAATTGGCATATTTATATTCACTTAGTAACTCAGACTGGTGTAGTAATTTTTCTTGAATGGGATATAGCAGATGCAATAGAATTTAATGCTATTTTAAAATTAAAGCATCCCATGCAAAACTATAAGGAAGAGGTCAAGGCAGCACTGGAATATTTTTCCTTTAGTGAGGAGTATAAGACCCTAACAATTTAGGCATTTTCACCTTAGGGAAGAAAGCCTAATGTTATTGACATTAGTCCACACCTAAGGGGAGGGTTAATAATAAAGAGAGCTTCTGAAACTTCAACTATAAAGGCTACAAACCTAATTGTGAATGTGGCCAAATTGGCCCAAAAGATTGCTGAGAGGGAAAAAGTTGAAAAGAAGAGCTTAATGGAGAAGTACAATAGGGTGCAGCAAAGGAATGTTGAACTGAAAATTGAGCTGGATAGGTTAAAGTATAGCAATTTGGGGAGTACTCAAGTTCTCTCAGTATCATGGCATTGCCTTCCACATCAGGATCAGTACCTCCTACTTCTCCATTTTTTTCTACTCCTGGGTCCCCCATCCAAACTCCTTCTCTCAGTCCTACATTAGAGCCAGTTGAAGAAGAGATTGAATACTCTATGGATCCTACTAAGAAGAAGTTTTTGAATAAGATTACAAAGTTACATGCAACTTTGAAGGCAATTGAGGAAGGAGCACTTGTAAAATAAAGTGAGGTTGTTGACACAATTTTGAGGCACTTAAATGAAAAGGTTGATGGCAGATTGCCATCATTGTATTCTTTGTATTCTTTATTTTTGGATGCAATAAGGAACATTAGTAGGGACCAATAATTAGTATTGCCCTTAGTTGAGAACTGGATCCCTAGGTCCAATGATTTAGATATAATGAATAAAGCCTCAAGATTTGATACAAATAATAGGCCTCAATCATTAAGGCCTACTCAAATATTGGTAAAGTCATTGCAAGGTTTTCAAGCCTTACTAGATGATTTGAGTAGGAAAATCAGAGAATTGGTAAAGATTTTTGATGATTGGAGTGATACGTCTTTACCTGAAATAATTGATGCATAGGGAAATGTTAAATCACTACAGCAGTGGCATGATAGAGCAGATGAGGTCATCAACACACAAATCAAATTAATTTGTGATGACTCAGACTATGACCTATTAGTGAGTTGTATGGATAAGATCATTAGCACCAGCACATTTTTGGAGTCTTTTGAGAGAGAGGCAAATCAAGTAGCAGTGAAATATACACCTTATAGTGCTAAGGTAAATGAGGTGGTTAATTTTGATTTTCTAACAAATGAAGAATACCAGAGATGGGTAAATAAATAGTTAACTGAGGAAGAGTAAGATAGAGTTGGCTATTGGCGGTTAATAGATCAATCGTTGCAGTTATAATTGATTCTAGTTATGTTTGATCGTAGTTTTGGCATAGGTTTCTTGAAGTTTTGTGGATGCCTCAACTAGTTTCAGCGGATGGGATGAGCATGAAGATTCTCCAAGGACTCAACTATTGTAACAGTTTTGTTTGAAATGTCACAAGGCGATCCAAGTGACTGGTGACATGTGTATTTCTAGTGTGACGCTTGTTTTCTCCTTGATTCTCTATAAGAAGGATTTCAAAGCCAGAAATATGGGTTAGCAAGTTAGATAATTTTGGGTCAAGTCTAAGTAAAGTTGTAGAGAAAATATTAAAAGGCCTATTGGTTTAGTGAGAATACAATTTAGGTTTTTCCTCATTCTATAATAGGTTTTGAATTCATCGGAGTTTGATATTTCATGATATTACTTGCATTTGAATGGAAATGATTCATTTTGAACTCATGTCTCTCCATTATATAAGCATATCAGAATCTTGAATAAAATGATCAAGGGTTGTTTCATTCATCTCACTGTTGTGGTGTGTGTGATTTGTAATGCCCCACAAAGTAACCTTAAAGGAAGTTGCAATTAACATCTTAAGCGAACTAATTTTTTTTTTATAAAGTGTATTTAACATACACATTCACTTACTAGTTAACAACAACCTCTAAGGCTACAAGGTTAGGATTACTTAAACCCACACATACATATTACATATAACCATAGCCTTATGAACTTTATGAAATAAACATCATACATCATAAGAATACCACATAACATAATAAGATAACCAACCCAGATACAATCTCATAAAAATTATCTTAAACCAATAGTTATATCACTCATTCCTAGAATGAGGCAATAATACACAAGGTTACAATTACATAATTTCACCTCATAAACATAAGATGGATAAAATAACTTATACAAGTTAAAATATTACAATGCAAGTAATTACAACAAGAACCACGATCTGTCCATCTGGATGTCTCGCCACCAAGTACTGAAGATTGATGGGGACCCAATGGTTTTGGTGCATGTTCCACCCTACCAATGTGGTACCCGAAGGCCCACCCTCCATGCTAGGAGATAGTAACAAAGTAACATGGACAACGATTCTACTACCTCTAACCAAAGGCAGACTCAAACTGACTCATACTGTTATAACCAACCAAATGAATTAACAAGTACAACTCATTCACCATACAAGTACAAATCAAGTACAACTCAAGTACAATATGAGTACAGATCAAATACAATACAAGTACAAATCAAATATAATACAAGTACAAATCAAATACAATATAAGTACAAATCAAGTACAATACAAGTACAACTCGAACATCACTGACATAGGTCACATTGCTTCTAGACATAAAATAGATCAAGTATGTTCAGAGAACCATACACATAAAACAATTAACAACAGTTATCGTAGATAGAGTGTCATCGCAAGGTTTGTCATGAGATCTCCTCTGGGCATTCTTCATAGGCTCCGGCATAAGTAATCCTGGTGGCCTCAACTGAATCTCGGCACTCATACTCACTCATGCGGAATCAACTACCTCTCGCAAGGACAAGACAGTTGATCTTGCCATTCCAAGCCTTCTCACTCATCCCAAGTCTAAACGAGCCCTTGTGTCTATGAGTGAGGATTAAATTATCTTGATTAATGTGAGAAGTTAGTCCTAATCTTCTAAGTACATTATTTTAATTATCACTTGTTTAAATCACTCCTTAAGGTTATCCAGTTTACCTCATTGGGCTCTGGCGCCTAACAAAAGCCACTCTTCTATTCGACAACACACACCCAAACAATCCACCAAGGGAACCACAAGTGCTTACCAACTAGGCATCATAATCCACTCCAACACAAGGAGGATAAAAATAATAGAACTCACTCCAAACATCTTGGAGGCAACAATCACATAGTCCACTCCTTTCACAGGAGGTACAAAAGATCTCACTCCAAACATCTTGGAGGCAACAACAGATAGTCCACTCCTTTCACAGGAGGCAATAAGATGAAACCACATAACAAGGTCACTCCATACAAGGAGACATGGATCCCATAATCCGCTCCTAAATCAAGGAGGTTCAACAATCCCCATTCGTGAAAACCGGGTAAAACTGAAAAGACGCCAGGCACTACCCAAGGGAAAATAACTGGATGGCATAAAGATTCAACAACCCTTATCCTCTAAGTTCTTCTAGAAGACTTATAATTTAGGACTAACACTAAATCCCAAAACCAACAATGCAACTTGATGACATAGCAACCAAAGCATTCAAGTCATTAATCAAATCTAATATTTGGATTTCCTAAATCCATACTCATTCAATAGGTAGTGTTGACAAAGTCAAAGACACGATAACTAGATCATCTAAAATAATCATAACCCTTATTTCCCCTTTCATTATTGGAAATCTAAAACAATTAAACTTGCTTCCTTTTACTAAATACAGAGAATTAAATCCTTTAAGATAATCATGAGGAAAATACTACTTTTGGATATACTAAATCCATATCTTTTTCATAATCCAATCACAATGATTCAATTAATCTAAATAGAAATTAATAAATAACATAATTGATTGTCTCATCAATAAAACAACTTCTTAATTTACTTTTAAATTGACACAAATCCATGCAAGTAAACTCTTTCCATTTCCTAACCAACTCTTACATCTCATTCAATTTTCTATTTAAAACATTCAATCACTTTAATATAATAACATATTGTTTCTCTATCCATTTTCCATATACACTAATCAATCCATTTTTAAATCTCTATTCAATAATACATTGCATTATTTAAATCAAACATTTAACTCTTTCAATTAAACTTTAACATGCCATTTTAAAATAACAATAATTTCCCATATGTTTATAATTTTAATTCCACTAATCTAATATACAAATTTTATTTAAAATAATATAAACAAATATAATACTTTAGTATTATAAATTATAATATAAAATATTATTAAATAATATTTTAATATTATAATAACAATACATAAAATATTAATATTTATAAATATCAATTTATTATTATTTTATTTTCAGAACAGCCATGAGGACATAATTTAACAGTAGTCGCATGTTTTAAGCATAACTCAAAAACTACGATCTAGGTATTTACGATTTTTGGACAACAATAAAAAAATTTCAAAATGCAAAAACCCTTTAAATTTCCTGACAATCTAGTTTGTGAAAATGGAGTTATAGGCGACACAAGCAGACCATTTTACCATGAAAAATATAACTATACTGCAGATTTTAAAATCCATTTTTTAATAATAAACAGAAGGTTTCTTTCTAAAAAAATTCTAAATGCATTGTTCAATCTCTATGTTTGATTTCAATAACAACAAAATTGATTTCCCCAAATAATTTAAATTCAACTAAGGTTTTCACAATTTTCACTCAAGAATTTTCACAAGCAAAGGTTGTAACTTTGTTTAATTCTTTTCTTCTAATATCAAATTTATTTTCTAAAACAGATTTAACAAACAAATCTTTAATCATTACTATTTTAAAGAAAACAATCAAGAACAATAAAACACAAAGAAGAAAACCTAGTACAAGAAGCTACAGGAAGAGATGAATTTCTAATGCAAGCCTCCTCCAAGGATTTCCTGAATTTTCTTTAATGTTCCAATGAATCCAATCCAAAATCCAACAAATGGAAACAATATTTCCTTCAATCAATTCTACAATCAAACTTTCTTCAAACCCTTGTGCAAATTTTCCAAAATTTCTTCCCTGCTGTAAAAATGTATTTTTCTAAAAACTTTCTCCCCTAAAATTAAAACATGTATTCTTTATAAATCAAAAATACCTAATACAACCCTAATTCATTACATGCAAATTAGATTTCAATTTCAATTTCACTCAGTTTCAAATTTTAATTTTGATTTCAGATTTTCAAGTTTTCTTCTAATTTCATTACATTACAAATTAGATATTTCAATTTCAAATTTCAATTTTCATTTCGAATTTCTTTCAATTTCAATTCCAATTTCACTTTTTGAAAACCCACTTTCAATTTAAAATGCAATTTCAAATAATAAATTAATTTCCAAAGTTGCAACCAATTTCCAAAATAAACATTTCATTAGAATTTCTAATTTAATTCCCACGGGTTGAAATTAAATTCCAAAATTAATTTCAATTCTTTTATTTTCTTTCATTCTCTTGCATCATGTTTAATTAATTAATTTAATTATTTAATAACTAAATTCAACCCCCATGGATTAAATTTAATTAATTAAAT